>WSYH01009711.1:0-25163 GCA_036426205.1 Ascaphus truei | reverse complement strand
TCGTGTAAGCAAATATGAATTGGTGATAAATTTAAAATTAAAATGCTTAATCGTATGATTTAAAATAGATGTCAAAATGTTGAAAAAATGGTCAACTGACTGTGGTACAAAAATACAAAGAAAAACAGACAAAAATATATAAAATACTATAAGGGTCTAGGGGGGGAGGTGGAGAGCCCACCTGTGCTAACTAGCAGAAATCAACAATCAAGGACTGTAATAGTCAACCCCCTAGTTAGCAATAACAGGGTTAAAAGGCCTGTAAAGTGGATACAGGTGACGGAGAACTACCATGCAAAGGTATATACCTATGTGCTATGCACAATAGATTGAGAGCTCACTAATTGCTATTTGATAGTCCACAATGAAGATGGTGAGGAATACCCTAAATTAAGGGTTAAAGCAAGCCTAACTATAGGAGGGTTAATATGGTGGGCAATGTGTTATATTATATGTGTGCACAAGAGCTCACAAAGTGTGGTACTTAGCTCTGGGGCACGGTTCTAGTCCGTATCCAGTTATAGCCCCCTAACATAAATGTGCCACTTAAACATGCTAATAATACCTCACAATATACACATAGGTCAGTCAGTGCATTCAATAGCTAAATGTACAAGAGCTTACAAAAAATGTATTTTACAGCTCGGGCACGGATCTAGTCCGATCAGTTATGGCCCCCTAATTCAAATGTGTCACAGTAACAGAAGATGGTGAGGGATACCCTAAATGAGGGTTAAAGCAAGCCTAATCTATGAGGGTTATATGGTGGGCATGATGTTTATATTATGTGCACAAGAGCTCACAAAGTGTGGTAATTAGCTCTGGGGCACGGTTCTAGTCCGTATCCAGTTATAGCCCCCTAACATAAATGGGCCACTTAAACATGCTTAATAATACCTCACAATAATACATAGGTCAGTCAGTGACTATCAATAGCTAAAGTACAAAGCTTACAAAAAAAAAGTATTTTACAGCTCTGGGGCACGGATCTAGTCCGTATCCAGTTATGGCCCCCTAATTCAAATGTGCTACACGTAACAGATAGGTAAAAAAGACTGTGATAACGTAGTGAGCAAACATATAAATGAGCCGAGGGGAGAGGAAAAGCACTCAATGAAAAAAGTCGTCAACAGCAATTGCATTTACCGTGCTGGGTGAGGTGAGGTAATTGGTTATATACCGCATCCCTGGTTAAGCCTGTCAGGGTTAATATCGCGGAGTAACGCTGACATAAGCAATTGTACCTGTGGTCTGTTCAAAGTCCTGCTGCCATAAGATACCACATAAAGTACCTGGTGTCTATGATGTATGGACCCAGATCTTTAACAGCGTCGCGCTCTGTACAGAGCCTCTCACCCTCTGCTCGGCATGGGACGTCAATGCGTGATGACGTCAGTCTGTAGCCGCCCCCACCTGAAGTACGTTTCGGGGCGCTTTATCAAAGGTGGTGAAGTGAGGAAATACATGTAGTATTATATAGTGTATTAAGTACCAGCTAATGCAGGGCAGCTGAGTCTAACCAATTGCTTCATTGCAGGAGGACAGTAGCTATCGCGGTGCTGAGGAATTGATCAAAAAGAGACTTGAGATAATAAAGTGTAGACTGAGTAAACAAAAATGAGGTGGTATTCATTTGTTCAAAAGCTGAATGTAAATTGTGATGTACTTAGAACACAGGATTTTAATACGTTATGCTATTAATGCCAAGACCAATTTCAAATGGATTGATTAAGTAATGTTTTCAGGAAGATAAGCTGACAATCTATATAAAGGGAGAGAATAGGAGCCTTCGTTATCCTCGGGTGCCAAAGTACCCGTACATAGATCCATTGGATTCTTTTTGTAAGATTAAACGGTTCCAATCACCCCCTTAGGACTAGGGGGGATGCTCTCAATCCCTGTGAAGTGAAGGTTGTGAATGTCACCGCCATGTGCCTGATGAATATGGTTGGCGGGGGGTGGGATCTAGATGATTCCGTTAGCCCCAGTGTTCCAAAATACGCTGCGGAATTCACGGATGGTCTTGCCACATATATTTTTGGACATTGGACAGGTGACTTGATAAATGACTCCCTTGTCCGGCAGTTAATAAACTGCTGACTTTGTAACTTTTTGTATTGTTCCAATGAAGAAATTTTTAGAGAGGGACAGATGTGTACAAGCCTTGCATCCTTGGCATTTAAATTCCCCACAGATCTATTAATTAGCCATGTTGATGTGTTAATGGTCTCAAATGGCTATGGACCAACTGGTCTTTGAGATTAGGTGCCCGCCTGCTGACCAAAGTTGGTGTAATTCGTAGGACATCATTAAGATCTGGGTCGTTAAAAGATTGGCAGTGTTTCTTTATATGGCATAATCTCTGACCATGAGTTGAACGTACCCACAAATCATGAGTTTAGAGTCAGCGACTGGAGAGCAATGTGTGCTCAATAAGAGGTTCTATCTGTAATTTCGCTCTCCGATAAGCTTGTTTAATACATCGTGGCTGTACCCCTTTCTCTGAATCGTTCACTCATGTTTTTAGCTCAGTTCAAAAGCTGTGATAGTGGAGCAGTTCCTGCGAATCCGCAGGAACTGCCCAACAGGGATACCCTCCTTGAGTCGCCTTGGATGGTGACTCATAACGCAAAAGGCTGTTGGTGGCTGTTTTTTTGGGGATAGTAGTTTCCCTTTGTCACCAGCACCTCTGGAAATTTTTAGGTCAAGGAACGGACTTCCTGTGTATCAATTTCATACGTTAAATGAAGGTTGAACTCATTGGTGTTAAGTATATGTACTTAACACCAATGAGTTCAACCTTCATTTAACGTATGAAATTGATACACAGGAAGTCACGTTCCTTGACCTAAAAATTTCCAGAGGTGCTGGTGACAAAGTGGAAACTACTATCCACAGAAAAAAAGACAGCCACCAACAGCCTTTTGCGTTATGAAAGTCACCATCCAAGGCGACTCAAGGAGGGTATCCCTGTTGGGCAGTTCCTGCGGATTCGCAGGAACTGCTCCCCATCACAGCTTTTGAACATGAGCTAAAAACATGAGTGAACGATTCAGAGAAAGGGGGTACAGCCAACGATGTATTACAACGCTTATCGGAGAGAGAAATTACAGATAGGAACCTCTTTATTGAGCAACATTGCTCTCCAGTCGCGACTCTAAACTCATAAGATTTGTGGGTTCGTTCAACAATCATGGTCAGAGATTAATGCCATATTAAAGAAACACTGGCCAATCCTTTTAAACGACCCAGAATTAATGATGTCCTACGAATTACACCAACTTTGGTAGCAGGCGGGCACCTAATCTCAAAGACCAGTTGGTCCATAGCCATTTGAGACCATTAACAACATAACATGGCTAATAATAGATCTGTGGGGAATTTTAAATGCCAAGGATGAAGGCTTGTACACATCTGTCCCTCTCTAAAAATTCTTCAATTGGAACAATACAAAAAGTTACAAAGTCAGGCAGTTTATTAACTGCCGGACAAGGGAGTCATTTAAAGTCACCTGCTGACCAAAAATATATTGGCAAGACCATCGTGAATTCCGCCAGGTATTTTGGAACATCTGGGGGCTATACGGAATCATCTAGATACCCCCTCGCCAACCATATTCATCAGGCAACATGGCGGTGACATTACCAACCTTCACTTCACAGGGATTGAGAGGTCCCCCCCTAGTCCTAGAGGGGTGATTGGAACCGTTTAATCTTACAAAAAAGAATCCAAATGGATCTATGTACTGGGTACTTTGGCACCAGAGGGAAAACGAAGGCTTCCTATTCTCCCTTTATATAGATTGTCAGCATTATCTTCCTGAACAACATTGACTTAATACATCCATTTGAATGGGTTTGGCATTTAATAGCATAACGTATTAAAATCTGTGTCTCTAAGTACATCACAATTTACATTCAGCTTTGAACAAATGAATACCACACTCAGTGTTTACTCCGTCTACACTTTATTATCTCAAATGTTCTTTCTTTGATCAATTCCTCAGCACCGCGAGTAGCTACTGTCCTCCTGCAATAGAAGCAATTGTGAGACTCAGCTGCCCTGCATTAGTGGTACTTATAAACTATATATACTATGCATGTAGTTCCTCACTTCACCACCTTTGATAAAGCGCCCCAGCGAAACGTACGTCAGGTGGGAGGCGGCTACAGGACTGACGTCATCACGCCTTGACGTCCCATGCCGAGCAGGGGTGAGAGGCCTCTGTACAGAGCCGAGACGCGTGTGTTAAGGGAGTCGGGTCCATACATCATAGACACCAGGTACTTTATGTGGTATCTATGGCAGCAGGACTTTGAACAGGAACCACAGGTACAATGTTGCTTATGGCAGCGTTACTCCGGATATTAACCCTGACGAGGGCAACACAGGGATGCGGTATATAACCATTACCTCCACCACCCAGCACGTGTAAATGCAATTGCTGTGACGACTTTTTCATTGCGTGCTTTTCCTCTCCCCTGCTCATTTAATGTTTGCTACTACGTTATCACAGTCTGTTTACCTATCTGTTACTGTGACACATTTGAATTAGGGGGCCATAACTGGATAAGGACTAGATCCGTGCCCCAGAGCTGTAAAATACATTTTTTGTAAGCTCTTGTACATTTAGCTATTGATAGTCACTGACTGACCATGTGTATATTGTGAGTATTATTAAGCATGTTTAAGTGGCACATTTATGTTAGGGGGCTATAACTGGATACGGACTAGAACCGTGCCCCAGAGCTAAGTACCACACTTTGTGAGCTCTGTGCACACTATAATATAAACATTGCCCACCATATTAACCCCTATAGTTAGGCTTGCTTTAACCTCAATTTAGGGTATTCTCTCCATCTTCTGTTACTGTGACACATTTGAATTAGGGGGCATAACTGGATACGGACTAGATCCGTGCCCCAGAGCTGTAAAATACATTTTTTGTAAGCTCTTGTACATTAGTATTGATAGTCACTGACTGACCTATGTGTTATTGTGAGGTATTATTAAGCATGTTTAAGTGGCACATTTATGTTAGGGGGCTTAACTGGATACGGACTGAACCGTGCCCCAGAGCTAAGTACCACACTTTGTGAGCTCTTGTGCACACTATAATTACACATTGCCCACCATATTAACCCTCCTATAGTTAGGCTTGCTTTAACCTAATTTAGGGTATTCCTCACCATCTTCATGTGGGACTATCAAATAGCAATTAGTGAGTCTCAATCTATGTGCATAGCACATGGTATATACCTTTGCATGGGTAGTTCTCCGTCACCTGTATCCACTTTACAGGCCTTTTAACCCTGTTATTGCTGAACTAGGGGGTGACATTACAGTCCTTGATTGTTGATTTTTGCTAGTTAGCAGCTAGGTGGGCTCTCCACCTCCCCCCCTAGACCTCAGTTATAGTATTTTAATATTTTTGTCTGTTTTCTTTGTATTTTGCTACCACAGTCAGTTGACCATTTTCAACAAATTTTGACATCATTTTAAATCATACGATTAAAGCATTTTAATTTTAAATTTATCACCAATTCATATTTGCTTACAACGAGTGCTGCCATAGGGTGTCTTTTGTTAATTGTTATAATTCTGCTCCTTCCCCTTATTGCCACGTTGTTAATTCTTTCTTGATTAGAGGCTGATGCGAGGGTTTCCACCTTTCCCCTTTCCCATTGTTGTACCTGTACTAGACAGACAAAGCATGCCCATAACCCAGTAGACAAGAAAATATCTTGGCACAATACAGGTGTACGTGTTCAGCATGCTTGTGCACCCTTGTACTGACCGTGCTACTGCTCCAATTCTTTTGACTGCTGCATGTGCAGGGAAGCCCGACACACCACAAAGAGGCCCCTCAAGCAAAAATGTTTTCTGCGGTCAATCCGTGCGCGCTGCTTTAAAAAAAAAATGATTTTAATATGGGATTGAAGCAGGGGGTCTCAGAAGCGAACCCATTAATTCAACTCTCGGGACCCCCTGCTTCCCAAGATACTTACCTCCGTAGGGAGCACCGGTAGCTGCCCGCTGGGCTAGCAAAGATCACAGAATGGAGGCTTTAGAAGCTCCCGCCGCCCTGCGGGCCAATAGGAAGTCGTGACCTCATCAGGTGCGGCTTCCTATGGCCATGTGACGTGGGTAGCTTTAAACTTTTTCTGAGTTACCGGCACCCCCTTCGAGGGTCTGTATCTCGGAAAGCAGGGGGTCCCCGAGCTGAAATGAATGGGGTTCAACTCCGGAGACCCCCTGCTTCAATCCACTGTTAAAAAGATAAATAAAAAAAGCTCATGAACGGCCCTTAAGCAGCATTTGATTGCTTATTTTCATCTGCGGGTCCTACCAATAAAACACATATTGCTGTCCAGTCCTCGACAATATTACTTTAAGAGAAAAAACACATTTGGTGGGATCGGTACTTTAACCTGTTGAGTGCCAACGGGTCTTGCAATGCATTTCAAAGTTTCTGCTTTACTAGAATGACTGCATTAACATTCTCGCACGAAGACAGGGGGCTCTCAACTCCAGAACTAAGACCCCCCATAGGTCAGGTTTCTCAGGATGTCCCAGCTTCAGCACAGATGGCTCGGTCCTAAATTGTCATCCTAGTGTCTGCAAGTAGGTTCCTTACTGAGCCAATGATGAGCCACCTGTGCTGAAGCTGGGATATCCTGAAAACCTGACCTTGTGGGGGGGGGGGGGGTGGACCTTGGGGCTGGAGATGAAGACCCCTGCACTATAAGATATGGTGGATGCAGTTGGAAGTCCCAATTTGCTGTTATCTGCCATCTAGCTCTATAGGCCTAGAACAAAAAACAAAAATGATGAATATTGAATACAGCACATAGAGCTACACCTACTAAGTGGTGGTAAATAAGTCACCTCCTGATACTAGGAGATACCTTGCTATGTATTCAGTGGCGTAGCTTCACTTAGTAATTGATGGCCCAATATTGGCGCTTGGATGAGCGCTTTCTCCCAGTGCGCCCTGTAATATATCTCACTAAGTGAACTTGGATTTGTCACACTGCAGCATTTCTTTTCCTCTGCCAGATCATTAATATTTTACAGCAGAGCGAGATGCGATTCATCACATGGGGATCTCCGTGAATAAACATGATGGCTTAATCAAGTACTCCCCAAGTCCCAAATGAATAGTCGTCTATATGGGCCCTGAATCCTCAGAACTCAAAGGCAGAACTATCAGCGTTTCACACGCGGGAGAAAATGCACAAGCGCGTCTCCTTTACAAAGCTTGACTCGTTTGTGCCAAGACACTTGAAGGAATATTTTAAATAGATTATAAATTGGTCAATTTACGATAAAGATTTTTTGGAAACTATCATTGGGGTTTATGGTAGTGGAATTCTGTACACTCGGTCTTTCAATGGGAACTTTTGTCCAACAACAGCCTGAAACTCAGCTTTTTAGAATGTAGATTTTACCTCATATATATCCTCAATTAAGACTTGTCCCAAGAAGCTTACAGTTAACCGACGGTGTGCGATGATAGGATGACAACCAATAACATAGTGTTGGTGCGTATGCATGACGGACGTCCTTCAGGTTCAATGCTGGCACTTGCTCTCTCTTTTGGACTGATCAGTTCATTGGCTTAGTTTGATTGGTTCAAGACAGTCTAGTATTCCCATGCTGTGCATTAGGTAAATGGCTTTGTATTTTGTTCGTCGAGCATTTTTTACATGATGTGCAAAGCCGTAACGGATGCAGGGCAGCCAGGAATCTGGAGATGGAAAGTGATAGATCATCCCAGCAAGTCTGTGATATCCCCAAAAACAGAACATAACTGGATCACAGATTCCCTCCTACTGTACATGCCACTGAATCCCATACATCTGGAGAAACAACTCACATAAGTGCACATAAATAGCCAATAAAATGCTGAATGCTAAAGCAGCAATCTGCCACTCTGTTGCTCTCGCCATTGTAATTCCTTCTCACGGACGAGAATGTGTGCTTCTGGGAAAATAATATGGCCACAGCAAGTCAATCAGCAAAGAGAAACGTTGCTGTGTCAGCAACAGCCTTGCAACCGATGGTTGGTGCCATGTTAACCCTATCAGTCATGCCAGTATAGACGTGAAGACTCTTTGGAGATGAGCAGAAAGGTCAACATTCATGGAACTAAAATCAGCAAGATCTGGAAAGACACAATGAAGCCTGTGGGACTGCGGATAGTAAAGATCAGTGACTCCAAAGCAGCGTGATCACTTAAACAATCATGGAGTTTCCATGTCTGGGTAAGATAGTGGGCGAGGAGGAACCTCCTGCTCCAGTAAATACCCCATAATTAAAATAACGATCTATATTTTTGGGTTGAAGTTTATTTTTAGGCAGCTGTAAAGTAAAGACAGCCAAAAGACAAGTGACATCCATCTATGTTTCCCTATTAGTTATAGTGGGGCTGTACCGTGTCACAGAGGCAGTGGAGTCTGGGTAATTTGAATGCATTGATTTCAGGCCCTCTCATCACTTAAAAGTTAAACATTAGCACTCCGGAGCACATTGCTTGTGCATTACTGTATCCAGTATATGACAGACCTATCGATTTCTAATTAATTTGCTATCACTAAAATGACTCTCTTCTCTTCTTACGCAGTAAATTGGCTTTTGATAAGTTGCCTTTGCTAGCTAACAAAATACAGAAGACTGTCAAAGTTGCAGATTATATTTCACTGTTTTATACATAATTGATTACCATACCGCAGCTAACTTATTAAATTGCTGTTAAAAGGACTTTGCTTCTAGATCTTGCTATTGATGGGAAAACATTGAGATTGTTTGCAAATAAACAGATCAGGTTGAGATGTCAATGCTTTCCAATTGATTGTTTTTGCTGTGTCAATACTGCTCTCGAAATGTAACACCTCGGAACGGTTTTCATAGCACGCCTCGGTCAAGCTATTAGTCGCAGTGGTATAGGGTTGCCACTTGGCTTTCAACCATCTAAAAAGGACAACCAAGTGTTGGTTTCAAAATTTTTGAACTGGCTGAGATTTCACTTTTAGTATCTTCAGCCAATTTTAATCCCAATGCCCATTTAAATAGATAGAAACTTGCTGGATATGTTTTGATGACAGAGTCAGTTGGCCACTGTACGAGTGGGTAACACACTTTGTACGGCATAGCTCCCAGATAGAGGACTGCTTTCAAATTAATGTGGCTTAAGGCCAAGCTGCAACACAATGGTCCTCACAGACAGGGCTCCGCCATCTACAATGGTACTGTACTTTCACTCTTACACGAACAGACAGCAGTAGTATACATACAAACAATATGGCTGCACTTCGATGCTCTCGAGAGCAGTTGGCTAGCATTCAAAAGATATACTGTACATCACATGCACAAAATCCCAGGCACTTTGTGGTAAAGATATTACGAGGTAGTGATTTGCAAACTACAGGGTTCTCAACTGCGGTCATCGAGACCCCCGAAGGTCAGGTTTAAGGAAGCCCTGCTTCAGACTCAGTCTTCGACTAACACTGGGAAATTAACCAGTTCCTCCTGATTCAAACACGGTGTCAGCTCATTGTGACCTTGGGCAAGCCACTTATCTCCCTGTGCCTAGGTTCCAAAAACATAGAGTGCAAGCTCTACAGGCAGGAACGGTGTCTGTAACAATCCTATGTGCTGCGTTCTTGCGCGCTATACTGTCATTGTGACGCGTTTTGTGTCCCATTGGAAGAAAGTGCATATATTTATGATAACAAAAAAATATATTATATTTGTCTGATTTTTAATATTTCTTTTTTTACAATTTACTCTCCACAGTCACTTATGTCCTACGTGGAGCCTAATGTTATAATGTCCTCACTGTTCTTCCAATAAAGATTCATCTAATGGGCACCAGGTATAGTATGGCTTTATTTGTTGGCGTTCAGAGGTGCCATTACCTTTAATTGTAATACATTCACTGCCTGCCCGACACCAGCTTCCTCTGGGGAGTGATTAATGTCTGTGGACCCTCAAGCCTCTCTTTTTTCCAGTACTCACTCATGCGGATACAGAGAATGTTCAGCTCATTTCCATGAGATTCCCACAACTTGGAAATCACAGTGTGCGCCTTTGGCAAACTCACAATGTTGTATGGCGGGGAAATGAATGCAGCTAGTAAGCCCATCGAGGCCCTCGGAGACCTTTGCTTCCTCATTGACGTGCTTCATATTCCTTTAGTGCCTACGCACTCAAATAAATAAGAGTTTAAGGACAAAGCAATTGTAAAGATGGATATTCTTTAGTACAACTGAAATCTTTGTAAAAGAAAGAATCACAGTATGTCTTCGTTGATCGTAGAGCTATTTATGTAGAATGATGAATTCTACATAAAATAGTATGTCCTAAAACTGTATACTTCCATGCCATTGGGATAATAGGGGGACCCCTGTGCAGCCACAATGGTATGGTGAGATGGTGGAAAAGGCTGCTTAGGTGTGTAGTACAGTAGTGAACAGGGGAGAGAGAACCCTCTATAGCACTCGGGTTACACGCTCTGATGATGAGTGGGTGATTTAAAACATATTTTTATTAATGGCAAATATAAAATAGTAGATGTTGGAACAACGTACTGGGGTAGGTTGATCCTGGATAATAGTAGCCGTGTTGGCTCGATCAGTTAGTAGCTAATATACCAGATATAACTTATTGGAACACTGGTAACAGAACAGCACAGAGATCTGATGTGGACCTGTGTGATGGGGGTGTGCTGCGGGTGTGCTAAAATAGGTACTGAAAACACATATCCACATTGTAGCAGGGTTTGCGTAAGTCTTTAATAAGGTGGTAGGTGTGATATGTATATGCTGATATACCTGGAACGAATATAGTGGTTATCTGGTCGTATGTGCTGTCAGCTAAGTTGCCACTCTGTATATAGGTGTGTATCTAGCTAAGTGTCAGAATGACCTGAGGAACCCTTGAAATGTGTACTGCAGGGGTAAGTGTCCTGCATTAACCTCTTGGGCTGTATGTACAGGTAGATAGTGTAAGCAGAAGGTAAGTTAGTAGTCTTTAACAGGAGGCACTATAGCTAGATGGTATGTGGTCATATCTAAATCAGAGGGTGAGCTGGAAGTAAGCACAGTTAGTGACCCTAGTGCTGCTGTCTAGAGTGTCCCCAACAGCAGGCAGCTAGGGTATTACTGCGGGTGACCAAAATTCAGTAATTAGATAGGTTTAGCACTCTCTAAAACAGACACCACCACAATCGAGGCTTAAAATGACCATCGGGGCACTTTTAGCCTGTATATCTGCACGAGCAGGCTTGCCCGCATGAACTCGCGGTTAGGACACATTATGGGAGGCAGTCACTGGTCTGCGCGGTGCACGTGGGAGAAGGGAGCGACGCGCGCGTTTCGCGAGAGGCTTTTCAAGGGAATGGTAAGTATGGTTAAGGGAACCCTGCAGGTAGGCAGGTATATTAGGGCCTCCAGAGAGATGACGTCATGGTTTAACCCCTGGTGCGCTGAGGTGTGTTGGTTGCTGTTTCAAGAACACAGTAAGTATGCCAATGTTAATAGCTGCATACCTCACACACTAAACAATAAAATCTGACTCCTGTGTTGTCTCGTTTTTACTTCTTGTCAGATGTATGCCCAGTAGAGCCATAAATTGGCTCATTCTGTGATACAGAGGGTAGTATCAAGGTGGATGCCTAATAAAAGGTTATATGCTAATGGTATGAGGGTTCAGAGATGCCTAATAAAAAAATGTCACCACTGTTAAGTGGCAGTAGTCAGTGTACAGGACTATGGAGTTGCCTGTTACCATGAGGGCAGAGCAAATGGTAATGAATAGGTAGTGTAATGATAGGTAGGGGAGTGTGTACATAGGGACAGTGGACATGGAAATATGACTGTGTGATTAGTATACAGCTATGGGAGGTCATGGCAGATGTCACAAGGGTGTAGGTTATCACAGAAATGGGGTGTATAGGAATCCCTCATTGAGAACCTCTGGGGATAGGTCCCAAGTGTGGGATACCATTTGGACTCCTTTTGGAGGAGAGCTTTGTCCCAGTCCTCCCCCAACTCCATAGTCCTGTACACTGACTACTGCCACTTAACAGTGGTGACATTATTTTATTAGGGCATCTCTGAACCCTCATACCATAGCATATAACCTTTATTAGGCATCCACTTGATATACCTCTGTAGCACAGAATTGAGCCAATTTAGTGCTCTACTGGGCAATACTCTGCAAGAAGTAAAAACGAGACCACACAGGAGTCAGATTTTTATTGTTTATTGTGGGTATTGCAGCTATTAACATTGGCATACTTACTGTGTTCTTGAACGCACCAAGCACACCTCAGCGCACCAGGGTTAAACCATGACGTCATCTTCTTGGTAGGCCCTGATATACCTGCCTACCTGCAGGGTTCCCTTAACCATACTTACCATTGCCTTGAGAAAGCCTCTCGCGAAACGCGCGCGTCGGCTCCCTTCTCCCACGTGCACGCGCAGAAGCAGTGGACTGCCTCCGCATAATGTGTCTCTACCGCGAGTTATGCGGCAGCCTGCTCGTGCAGGATATTACAGGCTAAAAGTGCCCGATGGTACATTTAAGCCCGATTGTTGTGGTGTCTGTTAGAGAGTAGAAACCTTACATAGATCCTGAATTTTGGTCACCGCACGTATACCCAGTCGCGCGTTGGGGGATCCGTTTTTCCCCCTTTTTACCCTCCCCTAGCTTCTGCTTTTCTCCCGCTTGCTTCCAGTTCTCTTCCCCGATGCTCCCTCCCCTAGGACCACTCTAGACAGCAGCACATAGGAGTCACTAACTGTCTTACTTCCAGCTCACCTCTGATTTAGGATATGACCACATACCATCTAGCTATAGTGCCCTTCCTGTTAAAGACTACTTAACTTACCTTCTGCTTACACTTATACCTGCTACATACAGGGCCCAAGAGGTTAATGCAGACACTTACCCCTGTCAGTACAGCATTTCAAGGTTCCCTCAGGTCATTCTGACACTGACTAGATACACACCTATATTACAGAGTGGCAACTTAGCTGACAGCACATCGACCACTGATAACACGATATATATGTCATTCCCGTGTATACAGCATTACATATCACACCCTCCACCCTATTAAATGGTTAACGCAAAACCCTGCTAAATGTGAATATGTGTTGTTCAGTCCTACTTTTAGCACCACCCAGCAGCCACACCCCCATCACACATGTCCCTCAGTATCTCCTGGCTGTTCTGTGTACCAGTGTTCCAATATGTTATATATCTGGTATATTAGCTACTAATGATCCGGAGCCAACACGCAGCTACTATTATTCAGGATCACCTCTACCTCCAGTACGTTGTTTCCAACATCTACTATTTTATTTTGGCATGAATAAAGACTAGTTTTAAATCACCCACTCATCATCAAGCGTGAACCGAGTGCTATCGGGGTTCCTCTCTCTGTTCACTACTATACTTCCATGCCCATCAAGCATCAGACATGCATGAGGGCGTTCCACTTATTTCCGCACAAACGGTGTCAAAATTTCAATGTTAATTCCTACGCTTTAAGTCCGAACAAATTCTATTAAATGTTAACCTATTTTTTTGTATGAACTTGAAAATCTGCATTACAATAGAAGGAAAAAAAGATGGCATCAGGAAGCCCTCTAATATAATTATCATATATCAAAAACAGAACAGTTGGTTATATAATAATATAACATATTGAGCGGTCACTACTCGGCAGATTCTTATAAATCAAATATTAAACTAAAACCTTTCTCTGAGCACAGAACAACAACTTGGCTTTTCTTGGAATCACTCATAGAAGTCTGATTCATTAAACTATGATAGGCATTATTGATTGCTGATAGGCCTTTCAGGTGAATAGCTATTAATGATCGACAAAGCCTATAGATTGTAACAAAAATAGATCCTTTGGAATGGAATAGTATATTGTCCATGGGTACGGAGGGACCTCAGGACTTGTCTTCTTGTGGCCTTCACAACTACAGAAGGTTCAACAAAGATGAGATGTCATCCTTCAATGGGTGAAAATTAGTGTGATTTTGGGGTTCGTTAGAATAAAAAACCTTTTAAAACGTTTCTGATGTCTATCAGCAGAGGCTAATTATTTTTTTGAATTCAACATAATAGTTGCCACAGCTCTCTTAGGAGGCGCATGATTGGCCAGCTAAAAGTAAGACAAGTAAATCAATTGTAATGGGGAAAACAGTCGTTTATGAACCAAGCAGCTCTTTTCCTTTTTTATGTTTATTTATTTTAAAAATGGAGGTGGGGATTTTCGGCTTCCTCCTTACCCTTGTTTAGTCGCGTGTCTCGTCTCCTCTTATCTCTTGTAGTCACCCTGCGTGATTCCCCCTCCCCTCCCTGACTCGATCTTCCGCATTTCGGTCTTCCCCTCTTTTTCATCTTTTATTCTCCGTTGCTTCGTTCCGCTTCCCCCCTTTTTCCCCCCCGTCTTCTCACTCTTGGTTTTTTTCTGCCCCCGTTCCCAGGCCTTCACAACTCACCTATCTCCTTTTTCCTCTATTCCTTATCGCACCTCCCTCCTATTCTCCCCGCTCTTTTACAGCGCTCCCCCCCTTTTTCTTTTCCCGTTTCTCCCGTTTTTCCAGGAAGGTAATACCATTGAGAGTTACCTCTGGTTTAAGTATGTCCTGGGCGCACAGAGTTATGAACTTACTACATGGTTACATTTAAAAGAACAGGGCTTGTACAGTCAATTATAGCGACAGATAGGATTGGAAAAATTGGGTGGGGTACAGGGGGAATTAAAGGGCTGGTGGAGCTTCAGATTGGCAAATAGAGAAGTTTACATACACCAGAAATCAGCGAAATGAGGAAAACAGACACACCCCTTTAGACTGCCCTTCGGCTGTGTAAAGGTTGCACCGCCTTTGGGGCGAACGCACATGTACAATGAGGGTTCAGATTGAATGCAGCTCGCACAATTTCAAAGTCTTTGACCGCTGGTTCATTAACATTCCAGGGTGGGGGTTGAACATTCCACAAAGATATAGTGAGTCCTCGGCTTATCCAAACAACAATACATCACGCAATCCCTGTCGGATTGTAGATGTCGGAAAACAGACCAATGTATCCAGGTGGCGATTTCCGTCAGATAAGCGAAATGTGCTGCGTTGACGGAAAAAAGCATTTTGGATTTACCCATCATTACGTGCTGCCTGCCACATTCCCCCAGTTAATGAAAGAGAAACTACAACAGCGGTGTACAGTATAGTGAGACCTTTCTGGTTTTTTGCATGTACATTGGGGGGCAACGGACAGCATTGGGGCTGATATTAAAGACATTGGAAGGACAAATTCACTAATGGTTGCATGTAGCTGTAGGAACCAAGGTCCCACTCGGTAATTCCAGGTCAATGTTGATCACTCCTGGCGATTCACATGACTGCAACCAGCCACACAGGATGCGGAAATGGACGAGTGGGAGGTTGTCTTCCAGTGTTAATTGAGTGACCACCCAATGGATGGTCAGCTCATCACACCCTTATAATCTAAACGCGTTGCATATGATGTGCAGTTGACATCATAAGGCATTGGTGGCAATGATCTGTACTTACTAGGTAAATTATTTAGGGACACTGTAATAAAGTGTTTAAAGCTCATAGCTTAAATGAACTAAGATATACTATGGCTTATGTTTGCACATTACAAAAATATTGCTCTTAGTGTAGCATACCCAAAAACTAGTACAAAAGAATAATATTAACACTTCGTTGTAAAAAAACACTCAGTATTAATGAAGGTAATGACTATTTAATTTTATTTTATCACTATGTTCAATTGGGAAGCCAACAAACCCATAATGCTGTCACACGAGCAAGATAATTTCCTTGAAAACAACAAACACATTACCCATGTATATGATTGATCATTCAGAAAACACATGTCATCAAGGCTCTCATTCTTCACTGACACGCGTTTGTGATGAAAACATATTGTCTATCTTGCTGAGCTCGACTGCTATGTAAGTAATGAATGACACCCGAGGCTCAATATAAGGAGCTTTCCGGAATGCAAGTTACATTTCAATAGCAGAAAACAATTGCAGTATGTTTCAAACGCTTAGTGCAAGAACACTGAGCATGGAGCAGCATTTGTCAAAATATCATATTACACGCAGTAGGAAACGCCAACTGCTCCATCTCAGTATAGCACGTATTCTGCGAGATGCTTAAATTATTCTGCCTTTAGCTTACTGGTTCAGGACCGCATGTAAAATGTCTCTCAGGGAAGGGATCTTCGAATGGATTTCAGTATGTGTTTACTACTTGCCAAGAAACCAGTAAGCTTTCAAACAATTAGCCAAGCATTAAAACAGGCATGGTGCAAGGTGGACTGGCCCTTTTATACTGCGTTTTTGGACACATCTGGGCCAAATTTATGTGGATGCGGAAATTCAGAATGTGAAGTTTACGAAATAGACGGGACTGTAACAGTTGTGGAGAAATGTGAAGACGTCACACCTCGCAGTACAGCTGCTGTGTGCACTACCAGGCGTTATAGAACAAGAAATCATATGATTAGGTTGTTGGTCAGTTTAGTCTCATTGAAAGCCCCCATACCTAACGATGGAAGGTAATATATGAAAACACAGCTTTAATTTTAAAATTTTCCTGGGGGACGGCCTGAAAAGTGCCTTCCAAGAGTGAATGTGCATGACGTTACAGGGTCTGGCAACGCTCTACCCACAAACAGTCATCTTCGGCAGTTTTATTTCAGTGAAATACTTTAAATAGGATATATTTGACACCAGTAAGACATTCACAGACTTTTAAGAAGCCTCAATACATGAAAAAGATTTGAAGCACAATATCAATCTTAATTAAAGTCCTCGGCTCCAACCTTATCCAGGTGTGGTTTAAAATCTGAATGGGTCGTCCCTGTAGTGGGATACCACCAGAAAGCCCCCAGAATTTGCAATCTTAGTCACATGGATGTTACATTGGATCATTGTAATACGTCCTAAGACCCAATATCTGAGGAACCGCATACCAGTATTAGTAAAAAAAATTAATATTAAGAAGCTAGTACTTAAACGGTAAGTGAATATTCTTAAACACTAAGTACATAGTGAACGACACACATAAACAGTCTAAATTAAACGGTCCTTTCTTCCAAGTGGGAAGATCATTACATTCCCGATATAAAGATGCACTTGCTAAAAACATAGCTAAAATCAGGGCCGCTAACAGGGGGGGTGCTCATTTATCATTGTCCTGGGGCCTCATGATTTCTGTTCGTGTGTGAGTCCTGCAAAATACAGAAGCAAGGGGGCTGTAAATACCCTATATCAGGGTATAATTGTATAATTTATTCCCACAGTCCGTGACGCAAGACATTAAGGCATAGAAAGAGACCGCACCCCATAACACCCAACCCCACCCCCACCCCCCGCAAGGCCGAATCTCCACTAAGTGCCAAATACAACCTCCCACCCACTACCTACAATACAAGAGGCACACTGGTAATTAACTCCTTCTGCCTCGCGGTTTTCAGGCCGCTGTAAGGTAATGACGTTGCCAGTATAAATGCATTTTTTTTGCATGGGATCCTGCCGGGGGCCTCCAAGGCTGTATAATGGGTATCAGCTCCGGAACCCCAGCATCAATCCGAAGTTCAGGAAAAAAGAATTTTCCGTCTAAGTCCTCTCCTGCCAGCCTTCTGCTTGCAGCTTTTCCCCCAGCCTCAACGCAATATTATTTGGCGTGAGGATTTTTGAGACGGAGAATCTCGCCATTCAGGGCAGTGAGTAATATTTCGATAAGGCTAATAGAGGTACAGAATTGCATGGAGGCCTTCAAAACATGCAGAAAGGGGCTTTCAGCGCGCGGTCAGTCAAAGATTTTTTTTTTTGACGGCTAAAAAAATTGGGCCGATTTATGCCTTTTATTGGCACCACTTATCGAGGTTAAGCAATAGCTGTAGGCATTTTGACGTAAGTGCTCAGATAAGTGGCATTGTCGAGGTTTATGAATAGGCCCCATAGTCTGTTGATAATACGCTCATACTGATATTGAAGTGGGACTACTTCCCTAAACACTTGACTACAGAGATGAAGGACCCGGTGATACAATGGGGCTTGTTCGGACTTGAATCTCTCCATCTGTGAGGGGATTGCCTATTGTTCGTTGAAATATAAAAAAACCCCCAATTACAACAGGTTCCTTATTAGGATTACATGTAAATGCCTGAGAAAAAACAAAAAGTGAATAGTTCCTGACCATACTGCCCATGTAAGTGCGTAGACACCAGTATATTGCATTTAGAACACACAGCCAAAAACGATAAATACAAGAATTATAAATAAAAAAAATAAATGATATATATATTGATAAAAAATGTACCTTTTTTCCCTGAGCATTATCTTTCTTTAGCGCGCGAGGCGGACATAACGCACTGGGTTACAGCATTTCCCCAGCCCGTAAGTGAAGGCACCAAACAGAATCGTTACCATTTATCTACTCAATAAAATGTTCCATGCACATTAACAACAAGCCCATAAATTGAAGCCATTAAAATGGGAATTCTAACAAGTATATCTTCCATCAGATCCAGCAGGTAATATTAATTAACACTAAAACACAACAGGGTCCGGCTTTCCAAAACTTGTGAACAATAACAAAACTTTGGCAGATACTATTCTCCATAGTGGATTCTTTATTTTTGTAAGCTCTTGTACATTTAGCTATTGATAGTCACTGACTGACCTATGTGTATATTGTGAGGTATTATTAAGCATGTTTAAGTGGCACATTTATGTTAGGGGGCTATAACTGGATACGGACTAGAACCGTGCCCCAGAGCTAAGTACCACACTTTGTGAGCTCTTGTGCACACTATAATATAACACATTGCCCACCATATTAACCCTCCTATAGTTAGGCTTGCTTTAACCCTTAACCCTCAATTTAGGGTTTCCTCACCATCTTCTGTTACTGTGACACATTTGAATTAGGGGCCTAACTGAATACGGACTAGATCCGTGCCCCAGAGCTGTAAAATACATTTTTGTAAGTCTCTTGTACATTTAGCTATTGATAGTCCTGCACTGACCTATGTGTATATTGTGAGGTTTATTAAGCATGTTTAGTGGCACATTTATGTTAGGGGGCTATAACTGGATACGGACTAGAACCGTGCCCCAGAGCTAAGATACCACACTTGTGAGCTCTTGTCACACTATATATAACACATTGCCCCCCATATTAACCCTCCTATAGTTAGGCTTGCTTTAACCCGTTATTTAGGGTATTCCTCACCATCTTCATTGTGGACTATCAAATAGCAATTAGTGAGCTCTCAATCTATTGTGCATAGCACATAGGTATATACCTTTGCATGGGTAGTTCTCCGTCACCTGTATCCACTTTACAGGCCTTTTAACCCTGTTATTGCTGAACTAGGGGGTTACTATTACAGTCCTTGATTTGTTGATTTCTTGTTAGCAGCTAGGTGGCTCTCCACCTCCCCCCCTAGACCTCAGTTATAGTATTTTATATATTTTTGTCTGTTTTCTTTGTATTTTGCTACCACAGTCAGTTGACCATTTTTCAACAATTTTGACATCTATTTAAAAATCATACGATTAAAGCATTTTAATTTTAAATTTATCACCAATTCATATTTGCTTACAACGAGTGCTGCCCATAGGGTGTCTTTTTGTTTAATTGTTATAATTCTGCTCCTTCCCCTTATTGCACACGTTGTTATTCTTTCTTGATTAGAGGCTGATGCGAGGGTTTCCACCCTTTCCTCCCTTTCCCATTGTTGTACCTGTACTAGACAGACAAAGCATGCCCATAACCCAGTAGACAAGACCAATACTGGGCACAATACAGGTGTACGGTGTCACCATGCTCGTGCACCACTTGTACTGACCGTGCTCCAATTCTTTTGACTGCTGCAGTGCCAGGGAAGCCCGACACAACACCACAAAGGCCCCTCAAGCAAAAATGTTTTCATGCGGCAATTCCGTGCCTGCTTTAAAAAAAAAATGATGTTTAATATGGGATTGAGCAGGGGGTCTCAGAAGCTGAACCCATTAATTTCAACTCTCGGGACCCCCTGCTTCCCAAGATACTACCTCCGTAGGGAGCACCGGTAGCTGCCCCGCTGGGCTAGCAAAATCACAGATGGAGCTTTAGAAGCTCCCGCCCGCCCTCGGGCCAATAGGAAGTCGTGACCTCATCAGGTGCTCTTCCTATTGGCCCATGTGACGTGGAGCTTTAAACTTTTTCTGAGTTACCGGCACCCCCTTCGAGTCTGTATCTCGGAAAGCAGGGGTCCCCGGAGCTGAAATGAATGGGGTTCACCTCCGGACCCCCTGCTTCAATCCATGTTAAAAAGATAAATAAAAAAAGCTCATGAACGGCTCCTTAAAGCACATTTATTGCTTATTTTTCACTGCGGGTCCTACCAATAAAACACATATTGCTGTCCAGTCCTCTGACAATATACTTTAAGAGAAAAAACACATTTGGTGGATCGGTACTTTAACCTGTTGAGTGCCAACGGGTCTTGCAATGCATTTCAAAGTTTCTGCTTTACTAGAAGACTGCATTAACATTCTCTGCGCACGAAGACAGGGGGCTCTCAACTCCAGAACTCAAGACCCCCCATAGGTAGGTTTCAGTCAGGATGTCCCAGCTTCAGCACAGATGGCTCGGTCCTAAATTTGCATCACCTGTGCTGAAGTAGGTTCCTTACTGAGCCACTGAATGAGCCACCTGTGCTGAAGCTGGGGATATCCTGAAAACTGACCTTGTTGGGGGGGGGGGGGGTGGACCTTGGGGCTGGAGATGAAGACCCCTGCACTATAAGATATGGTGATGCAGTTGGAAGTCCCCAATTTGCTGTTATCTGCCATCTAGCTCTAAGGCCTAGAACAAATAAAAAAAATGATGAATTTGAATACAGCACATAGACTACACCTACTAAGTGGTGGTAAAATAGTCACCTCCTGATACTAGGAGATACCTTGCTATGTATTTAGTGGGCGTAGCTTCACTTAGTATGATGGCCCCTAATATGGCGCTTGGATGAGCGCTTTCTCTCCAGTGCACCTGTAATATATCTCACTAAGTGAACTTGGATTTGTCACACTGCAGCATTTCTTTTTCCTCTGCCATACATTAATATTTTACAGCAGAGCAGATGCGATTCATCACATGGGGATCTCCGTAATAAACTGAGTGGCTAATCAAGTACTCCCAAGTCCAATGAATAGTCGTCTATATGGGCCCTGATATCCTCAAACTCAAAGGCAGAACTATCAGCGTTTCACACAGCTGGAGAAAATGCACAAGCGCGTCTCCTTTACAAAGCTTGCACTCGTTTGTGCCAAGACACTTGAAGAATATTTTAAATAGACTATAATTGGTCAATTTACGATAAAGATTTTTTGGAAACTATCATTGTTGGTTTTATGGGGGAATTCTGTACACTCGGTCTTCATGGGAACTTTTGTCCAACACACCTGAAACTCAGCTTTTAGAATGTAGATTTTACCCATATATATCCTCAATTAAGACTTGTCCCAAGAGCTTACAGTCTAACCGACGGTGCGTGCGATGATAGGATGACAACCAATAACATAGTGTTGGTGCGTTTGCATGACTGGACGTCCTTCAGCGTTCATGCTTGGCACTTGCTCTCTCTTTTGGCTGATGATCAGTTCATTGGCTCAGTTTGATTGTTAGTACAGTCTAGTATTCCCATGCTGTGCATTAGGAAATGGCTTTGTATTTTGTTCTGTCGAGCATTTTTTACATGATGTGCAAAGCCGTAACCGGATGCAGGGCAGCCAGGAATCTGAATGGAAAGTGATAGATCATCCCAGCAAGTCTGTGATATCCCCTCAAAACAGAACATAACTGGATCACAGTATCCCTCCTACTGTACTGCCACTGAATCCCATACATCTGGAGAAACAACTCACATAAGTGCACTAAATAGCCAATAAATGCTGAATGCTAAAGCAGCAATCTGCCACTCGTTGCTCTCCTCTTGCCTTGATTCCTTTCTCACAGGACGAGAATGTGCTTCTGGGAAAATAATATGGCCACAGCAAAGTCAATCACAAAGAGAAACGTTGCTGTGTCATGCAACAGCCTTGCAACCGATTGGTTGGTGCCAGTTAACCCTATCAGTCAGCCAGTATAGACGTAAAGACTCTTTGGAGATGAGCAGAAAGTCAACATTCATGGAACTAAAATCAGCAAGATCTGGAAAGACACAATGAATCCTGTGGGACTGCGATAGTAAAGATCAGTGACTCCAAAGCAGCGTGAATCACTTAAAATCATGAGAGTTTCCATGTCTGGGTAAGATCATGTGGCGAGGAGGAACCTCCTGCTCCAGTAAATACCCATAATTAAAATAACGTATCTATATTTTTGGGTTGAAGTTTATTTTTAGCAGCTGTAAAGTAAAGACGCCAAAAGACAAGTACAATCCATCTATGTTTCCCTATTAGTTATATGGGGCTGTACGTGTCACAGAGCCAGTGGAGTCTGGGTAAATTGAATGCATTGCATTTCAGGCCCTTTCATCACTTAACAAGTTAAACATTAGCACTCCGGAGCACATTGCTTGTGCTTACTGTATCCAGTATATGACAGACTATCGATTTCTAATTATTTGCTATCACTAAATGACTCTCTCTCTCTTCTACGCAGTAAATTGGCTTTTGATAAGTTGCCTTTGCTAGCTAACTAAAATACAGAAGACTGTCAAAGTTGCAGATTATATTTCACTGTTTATACATAATTGATTACCATACCGCAGCTAACTTATTAAATTGCTGTTAAAAGGACTTTGCTTCTAGATCTTGCTATTGATGGGAAACACATTGAGAATTGTTTTGCAAATAAACAGATCAGGTTGAGATGTCAATGCTTTCCAATTGATGTTTTTTGCTTGTCTACTGCTCTCGAAATGTAACACCTCGGAACGGTTTTCATAGCACGAGCTAGGTCAAGCTATTAGTCGCAGTGGTATAGGGTTGCCACTTGGCTTCTAACCATCTAAAAAGGACAACCAAGTGTTGGTTTTCAAATTTTTTGAACTGGCTGAGATTTCACTTTTAGTATCTTCAGCCAATTTTATCTCCATGCCCATTTAAATGTAAGAACTTTGCTGGATATGTTTTGATGACAGAGTATCAGTTGGCCACTGTACGAGTGGGTAACACACTTTGTACGGCATATGCTCCAGATAGAGCTGCTTTCAAATTAATGTGGCTTAAGGCCAAGCTGCAACACAATGTCCTCACACACGGGCTCCGCCATCTACAATGGTACTGTACTTTCACTCTTACAGAACAGACACGCAGTAGTATACATTACAAACAATATGGCTGCACTTCGATGCTCTGCAGAGCAGTTGGCTAGACATTCAAAAGATATACTGTACATCACATGCACAAAATCCCAGGCACTTTGTGGTAAAGATATTACGAGGTAGTGATTTGCAATACTACAGGGTTTCTCAACTGCGTGTCATCGAGACCCCCGACAGGTCAGGTTTATAGGAAGCCCTGCTCATCACTCAGTCTCGACTAAACAGGGAATTTAACCAGTTCCTCCTGATTCAAACACGGTGTCAGCTCATTGTGACCTTGGGCAAGCCACTTTTATCTCCCGTGCCTCAGGTTCCAAAAACATAGAGTGCAAGCTCTACAGGCAGAACGGTGTTCTGTAACAATCCTATGTGCTGCGTTCTGTCTGCGCCTATACTGTCTTGTGACGCGTTTTTGTGTCCCATTGGAGAAAATTGCAATATTTATCGAAAAAAAATATTATTATATTTGTCTGATTTTTATTATTTCTTTTTATACAAGTTTACTCTACTCTACCACGTCACTTATGTCCTACGTGGAGCCATAATGTTATAATGTCCTCACTGTTTCTTCCAATAAAGATTCATCTAATGCTGCACCAGGTATAGTAGCTTTATTTGTTGGCGTTCAGAGGTGCCATACCTTTATTGTAATACATTCACTGCCGTGCCCGACACCAGCTTCCTCTGCTGAGTGTATTAATGGTGTGGGACCCTCAAGCCTCTCTTTTTCCAACTCACTCATGCGGATCAGAGATGTTCAGCTCATTCTCCATGAGATTCCCACAACTTGGAAATCACAGTGTGCGCCTTTGGCAAACTCACAAGTTTGTATGGCGGGGAAATGAATGCAGCTAGTAAGCCCATCGAGGGCCCCTCGGAGACCTTTGCTTCCTCATTGACGTGCTTCATATCCATTTTAGTGCCTACGCACTCAATAAATAAGGTTTAAGGACAAAGCAATTGTAAAGAATGGGATTTCTTTAGTACAACTGAAATCTTTGCTAAAAGAAAATCACAGTATGTCTTCTGTTGATCTGTAAGAGCTATTTATGTAGAATGATGAATTATACATAAAATAAGTATGTCCTAAAACTGTTATACTCCATGCCATGTGGTATAGGGACCCCTGCTGCAGCCACAATGGTATGGTGAGATGTGAACGGTGCTTAGGGTGTAGTACAGTAGTTGAACAGGGAGAGAGAGAACCCTCTATAGCCACTCGGGTTCACGCTCTGTGATGAGGGATGTGGTGATTTAAAAACATATTCTTTATTAATGGCAATATAAATAGTAGATGTTGGAACAACGTACTGGAGGTAGTTTGATCCTGGATAATAGTAGCCGTGTTGGCTCCGTATCAGTTAGTAGCTAATATACCAGATATAACTTATTGGAACACTGGTAACAGAACAGCACAGAGATCTGATGTGGACCTGTGTGATGGGGGTGTGCTGCTGGGTGTGCTAAAATAGGTACTGAAAACACATATCACACTTGTAGCAGGGTTTGCGTAAGTCTTTAATAAGGTGTAGGTGTGATATGTATATGCTGAATTACACGGGAACATAATATAGTGGTTATCAGTGGTCGTGTGCTGTCAGCTAATTTGCCACTCTGTATATAGGTGTGTATCTAGCTAAGTGTCAGAATGACCTGAGGTAACCTTGAAATGCTGTACTGCAGGGGTAAGTGTCCTGCATTAACCTCTTGGGCTGTATGTAGCAGGTAGATAGTGTAAGCAGAAGGTAAGTTAAGTAGTCTTTAACAGGAGGGCACTATAG
>WSYH01009710.1:0-25164 GCA_036426205.1 Ascaphus truei | reverse complement strand
GGGATGCGGGGTGCAGGCGGTGTGCGGGGTGCAGGCGGGGTACGGGGTGCAGGCGGGGTACGGGGTACAGGCGGGGTGCGTGCGGGGTGCGGGGTGCGTGCGGGGTGCAGGCGATGGTGCAGTTAGCGCACATGTATCATCAGCTGACGGTGATGGAAAGAGCAAATGTTTTTTTTAAGTGACTGCTTCCCTCTGCTGGCCATTGAGGGTTTGTACAGGAGCTCAGTTCATTCATAGCTGCCACAAATCCAAATAAGTGAAACCTAGGGAACCTGGTCTAGAATAATGCCCCTCGCTCTGCCCCCAGCCACTGACGTCACCCACCCAACCACAGTTCCCAAAGTCACTGCGTCACCACCCACCGCTTCCCAAAGTCACTTGGTCACCCTCACCCACGCTTCCCAAGTCACTGGCTTCACCACCGTTCCCAAAAGTCACTGAGGTCACCTGTCTCCCAAGTCACCTGCTTCCACATGCTTCCCAAAGTCAACGCTGCACCCGATTCCAAGCACTGCTCTCACCCGCTTCCACAGTCACGCTTCACCCGCTTCCAACGTCCTGCGTAACCACCCCACCGCTTCCCAAAGTCAGGATTAACCCGTTCCCCAAAGTCACTGCTTCACCCGCTTCCCAAAGTCACTGCTTCACCCGCTTCCCAAAGTCACTGCTTCACCCGCTTCCCAAAAGTCACTGCGGCACCCACCCACTGCTTCCAAAGTCAGTTCATCCCGTCATTGCGGCAACAATACATTCCAGGCAACGCGAGTATCTCCGTAGTATTGATATAATAGCTAGTTATTTATATAATAGCTATTTATTAGTTATTGATATTAATAGCTAGTGTATTGATATACATAGCTAGTTATTGATTTATAAATAGCTACGTTATTTATATTAATAGCTATTATTGATAAACTAGCTAGTTATTGATATTTTTTATAACAGCTTAGTATGATATAACAGCTAGTTATTGATATAATAGCTAGTTATTGATATAATAGCTAGTTATTGATATAATAGCTAGTTATTGATATAATAGCTAGTTATTGATATAATAGCTAGTTATTGATATAATAGCTAGTTATTGATATAATAGCTAGTTATTGATATAATATTGGTTTCAACACTATTAACCGTGATTCTAATACCTTCAGAGCTCTCGTGAGAGCACGGCTCCGTGGGTTGTTTTTCTAATATGGCTGGTGCACTTATTATCCAAAAAACCATTACTAGTAGTCTATAGGGCACAGTGGAAGTGGTATGGAAGTGGTATGGTAGTGGTGGCATTCGGGAAATTTCTCGGAGCTTCACGTTGAGGACTTAATTACTTACTCAGGAGCCACGTTGGGACATCAACTTCCCTTCTTCCCCTTCGTCCCGGTAGCCCCCGTGGGACTTAAATTTCCCCTCTCAGGTAGGCCCCCGTGGCGACACTCTCCCTTCAAGTAGCCCCCGTGGGATTACTCCCATATCGGATAGCCCCGTGGGATATTACTTTCCCCTCTCAAGTAGCCCACGTGGGATTATTACCCTTACGGGAGACACGCGTGGCTTACTTCCCTCTCTAGAGCCCCCGTGGGACTTACTTTCCCATATCAGTAGCCCCGTGGGAAAACTTCCCATTCTCAGTAGCCCCCGTGCGGAGCGCTACTTCCACCTCTCAGTAGCCCCCGTGGGAACTTACTTCCCACATCAGTAAGCCCACCGTGAGGACTTACTTCCCCTCTTCATAGACCCCCTGGACTTACTCCCTTCGGGAGACCCAGTGGGACTTACTTCCCATCTCGGAGAGACCCCGGGGGACTTCTTCCACCTTATCAGTAAAAGGGGGGCCCCCGTGGGGACTTACTTCCCTTCTCAGTAGCCCCCCGGGGACTTACTTCCCCTTCTCCAGTGCCCCCGTAGGGAATTACTTCCCTTCTCAGTAGCCCTGAGACTTACTTCCACTCTCGGAGACACATTGAGGACGTACTTCCCCTCTCAGTAGCCACCGGGGACTTACTTCCCCTAGTAGCCCACGTGGGGCAATTACTTCCCCTATCAGTAGCCCCCAGGCGACTTCTCTCCCATTCAGGGTGACTACGTGGGAATTACTTCCCGCTCGTAGCCCCCGTGGGATTTACTCCCCTACTAAGGAGGACCCCGGGGACTTACCTTCCCCTCTCAGTAGCCCCGTGGGACTTACTTCCCCTCTCGGGAAGACCCAGTGGGACTTACTTCCCCTCTCAGTAGCCCACGTGGGACTTTACTTCCCCCTCTCAGGGAGACCACGTGGGACTTATTCCATATCAGTAGCCCCAGTGGACATTACTTACCAACCTTCTCGGGTAGACCCAATGGGACTTCTTCCCGTCTCGGGTGATTGACTCACGTGGGGGGACTTATTCCCTCTCAGTAGCCCCCGGGGCATTTAATTTCCCCCTAATCAGGAGACCCCATGGGACTTACTTCCCTTCGGCCAGGACCCCGTGGGGTGAACTTACTTCCCCCTCTCAGTAGCCCCTGGGACTTACTTCCCCTTCTCGGGAGACCCGTGGGACATTATCCCCTTGCTCAGGAAGGACCCCTTGGGGACTAATTGCACATAGCTCGTCCCTCCCTCCCGTTCAGTGATCTCCGTGCTCCTCTGCCAGGTTGACGCCGTGGCGGCTAGCCCTTTCTGACTCCCTGCCTGGGGGTCTCGTCTCAGGAGCGTGGCTTAGGGCTGTCCCGGCTGACAATCCTCGAACGGCTGTTCGCCACCCCGTGGTCAGAGATGGTCCTCTCGGTGGTGACGCTGCTGTGCATTCTCTTATGTTTGCGTCCGCGTGTCTTCCTAAGGGTAAAAGGGTCTCTGCCCAAAAACCAATCACACCATTATTATTATAGGGGACACCCCCAGCATTTCTGCACAAGACACACAGGGCACTCAGAACAAGTACAACAGGGCACTCACACACAAGTACACACAGGGCACTCAGCAATCAGAGATGAGTACATTTTACGATGTAAGCTCTTTTGGGTAGGACCCTCTTCCTATGGGGTTTCCGTTTCGTGTGAACATAGATTTTGTGATCAATGTTTACTGTCCCCTCCTCCACAATTGTACTTAGCTATGGACTATGTTGGCCCCCTTACTGAGTTATAAGATATGGGTTGTTCTGAAGTTGAAGCCACAGCACAGGAATCTTTTGGGTTCAGTTGTGAAACACGTTGTGTGCACTACTCAGTACGACGGTTAATTCACTGTCTTTGCCTGCCACGCAGGCCCCCCGCCCCTACCCTCTGCCCCCCACCATTCCCATGCTCCCCTCTGCCTCCGCCAACCCCCTCTAACGATACCGGCAGGGGCGGGGACACTGGCGTGATCCCCCCCGGCTGTTACAATTACGATGATGGGCGGGGGGAGGCGGAAAGTGAGGGGCCGGCGGGGGGAGGGCCAGAGCGAGGGCTTGGGGGGGAGGAAAGGAAGAGAGGGGGGCGCACGGAGGAAAGAGAGGCAGGCGGAGGAGGCAAAGCGAGGGGCCGGGGGGAGGCCAGTGAGCCGAGGGAGGGGGCAGGCCCAGACGACGGGGGGCGAAGAGGAAAGAGAGAGTGGGGGGGAGGCCAGAGGAGGGCGGGGGGGGCAGAGCGAGGGGCGGGGGTGAGGCCAGAGCCGTAAGGTGGAGGCGGTGTGAGGACAGAGCCGAGGGCGCGGGGGGGCGACGCGACAGAAGAGAGGGAGGGGTGCAGGCAAGAGAGCAGGGGCGGGAGGCAAGAGAGAGGGACGGAGGACTGGCCAGACCGCCACGAAGGGGCGCGGGAGGCGTCAAGAGGCCGAGCGGGGGGGGGGAGGCCAAGCCAGAGAGGGCAAAGGGGGAGAGGAGGACAGAGCGAGGAGCGGGGGGGAAGGCCAGAGCGAGGGGCGGGGGTTGGGTGGGGTTAGGCCAGAGCGAGGGGCGAGAGGCAGGACGCCGATGGGGCGGGGGGAGGCCAGATAGAGGGGGGGGGAGGCCCAGAGAGAGGCGGGGGCGGGAGGCCAGAGCAAGGGGCGGGGGGAGGCCGAAGCGAGGGGGCGGGAGGGCAGAGCGATGTGTGTGGCGGGGGAGGCAGATCGAGGGTGCGGGAGGCAGAAAGCGAGGGGCACAGAAGGGTGGGGTGGAGCGCAGACTGCTGTGGTTACAGCAGTGCATGGGGGGGTGGGAGCAAGGGAGCAGTGACTGGGTCTACTGGTAGAACAGTTAGAAGGTTTTTAGCTGGGAAGTTAAATAGACACGAAGAGCCGCGGAAAGACGGCACGGGCCGTGGGCGCGGAAGAGGCAAGAGGGGCGGGGGACGGTAGAGGGAGGGGGGAGGTAGAGGGAAGCAGAGAGAGGTGCGGGGGGCAGCAGAGGGAGGGGCAGGGGGGCGGCCAGAGGGAGGGGCGGGGTGGGGAGGATGCGGGGGCAGGGGAGGGCAGGGGCAGAGGGAGGGAGGGGAGACAGCGGTGGGTGGGTGAAGCAGTGACTTTGGGAAGCGGTGGGTGGGTGACGCAGTGACTTTGGGAAGCGGTGGGTGGGTGAAGCAGTGACTTTGGGAAGTGGTGGGTGGGTGGGTGAAGCAGTGACTTTGGGAAGCGGTGGGTGGGTGAAGCAGTGACTTTGGGAAGCGGTGGGTGGGTGAAGCAGTGACCAATCAGATTGACCTGAGGCGGAGTGATGGGCCAAAGGACCAATCAGATTGCCCATAGGGACACCAACATACAACGTTTTCAAAAATATATATATATAGATAGATATAGATATAGAATAGATAGATAAAATAGATAATAAATAGAATATAAGTAAAGAGAGAACACAGGCAGCAGTGGGAAAAAAGAAACGTTGGTGAATGAAAAAAAGGAATAATCACTGAGTAATTCCTAAACCAAGCTCTTTCTGCTTTACATGGGGGTAATCCGTGGCTTTACATGGGGGTAATCCGTGGCTTTACATGGGGGTAATCCGTGGCTTTACATGGGGTTAATCTGTGGCTTTACATGGGGGTAATCTGTGGCTTTACATGGGGGGTAATCCGTGGCTTTACATGGGGGTAATCTGTTGCTTTACATGGGGGGGTAATCTGTGTCTTTACATGGGTGGGTAATCTGTTGCTTTACATGGGTGGGTAATCTGTGGCTTTACATGGGGGGGTAATCAAGTGCTTTATTAAAATGGGGGGGTAATGAGTGGTAGGGGGGGTGGTAAATCAGTGGCTTGACATGGGGGGGTAATCCTGGCTTACATGGAATGGGGGGGGTATCAGTGGCTTTACATGGGGTGGTAGGTAAGGGGTGGTTAGGGCGGGGGTAATCAGTGGCTTTACATGGGGGGGTAATCAGTGGCTTTACATGGGGGGGTAATCAGTGGCTTTACATGGGGGGGGGGTAATCAGTGGCTTTACATGGGGGGGTAATCAGTGGGCTTTAAATGGGGGGTAATCCGTGGCTTTACATGGGGGGTAATCCGTGGCTTTACTAGAAAAGGTCTGTCACTGTAGACCAGGATTTTTAGGCAAAACAAGGCAGTGAAATAAAATGAGGTTTATTTGGAGAAGGGCCTCGGAAACACATACAAAATACAAGACTGTACTCACTTACGGGGTCTGGGGCATAAGACCTACCTTTCCCAGGTGCAGGGCTTGCATGGGCTTACCTTGAACAGAACATTGTTCCATCCGTCTTGGACCGAGATTCAACCGAAAATCCTGACCGGGACCTAGTCCTGAATCCCCTGGAACCGATTTCGGCAGAAAATCCTGACCGCGACCGCTAGTTCTATTTTGAGAACTAGGGCGCAAAACACGGGCCTTAGTCTCTGCGAGGCCAGCTTTCCTAGCTTCAAAACGAAGCCGGTTACTTTGCTATTTCGAACAAAGCAACTGTGAAAAGCCCGCCCTAGCTTCATCGACTCAAGATGGCCTGGTACTCAGCCGTCTCCTTACATACCCTCCGCTCTTCTATGTTCAGCATGGAAGTAAAAGGAGCGACCTATCAGAGCGTGGGAACTCCTCCCCACCAGCCAATAGAAAGAGGTGCTCGTTCTTTGGCTGATGTTAGAGGAGGGGGCATGCCAAGCCGGCTCGGGATGCACCGTAGGCGGGACGTACGAATTGACCAAAGATGAAACGCGCCATCATTCTGCCGCTTCCCTCAATCAACCCATTGCAACCTACTGGGCAGGCTCCACTGAGTCTGGCAAACCAGAGGGTCCTCGCCGCAGGGGGTCTCTGTTCTCCGCACCCAGTACTCCGCCCTGCCCCGGGCACTTAGCACCCCGACACCTCCTAACATCCCGTCTCCTCTTTCATCTACAGACTCTATGCAGACTTGCTGGCACCTTAAACATATGCCCTGGCCGACTGCATAGAGCCATATAGTAAATGTTAAAACACAATAAAGTACATTTTATTACAGAATTTACTTTGGGGGACCTTATATTTATAAGGGAAATAACTTTGGGATATTTGGGCTCGAAATCCAGGAGTCTGGGGGACACTGGGAAGCCCCGGTGTAATTCACCCCACGTGCCGGCAAATCATGCCTGCTCACCAGGGAGAATTAAACAACTACCGGCAACTTTGGCGCCCTAACTCTTGCAAACAAAATAATTGCATTTCCACCCAAATATTCCCCCTAAAACTGACACACACGAAATGTCACAGTTCTACGGCTAAGGGAACATGATATAGGAAAAAAACAGGGTCATTTTATTTTCCAGCATGTATCATCCCTGGTCCATGGCTTATGGAGGTACCAGGGACCCCACAGGTTCAGGGGTAACTAGAACGTTATTAAATAGCCTGGTTACCCCCTACCATCACAGTAGTAAGTGGACTATGTGTTTAACAATCAAGCATCAAGCCTGATGGCCCTTATTGATTATCTAATCAACCATTAGAGCAGTAGAATAGGGTATTTCAGCAGGGTGTTTCTTCCCTCATGAGATACCTTATGTCCCTGAAGAAGCTAGCTGTGTTCTAGCGAAACGCGTAGGAGGAAAGGAAAAGGATAAGTCACTTTGCCTCCGGATTGGAGGCAAAGAAAAGGAGCCCCCTGCTAGCGGACTCTGTGCTAGTTACGCCCGCACCTGCCGTTATCACGCTCCGCATCGCTCGGATCATCTACACGTGACTGCAGGAGATGCCCTTAAGCTCGCGGGACGCCGTGGGGAGGGGGTTGTAAAACAGCAAGTAATTGAGCATCAATTAGGTGCATTGGAGGGGAGGGGTAGCACTGAAGAGCCAGCCGGTGATTGTGGGGTTCAGACATGTTGATTGTGTTATCCATTAAAATCCCCAACTATGTTTCATCATGGGGGCATTTCTTTGCGCTTTCTTCTCTGCATTCTTTACAGAGTGACATACAAACATATACAGAGAGGTTAGGAGGCCCTAAACCTGGGAGCTTACAATCTACAGGGAATAAGGGGCAATGTTAAAACAAAAGGTAAAGTGGCTGCTCATTGTGGGACGGAGTGTGTCTCAGGGTGGGGTAAGGTCCAGCCGCACAGCGTTACCTATTAAGGTTTGGGGGTGTCATATGGCATGGAGTTTGGTGCAGCCGCATAGATTGCCCCAATAGGGTTTGGGGAGATGTATATTCGGGGTAGGCCAGAAGGGCTTCCGTAAAAAGGTTCGTTTTCAGGGAGTTTTTAAATGTCTGATTGCTGGGGGAGAGTCTGGTGGTGCATGGTAGAGCAGGGGCAGCACAGGAGAAGTCTTGTAGGCAGGAGTGAGAGGGGGGAGAGGTAACAAGGACGAGAGGCGGAGATCACATGCAGAATGGAGAGAGGGGGAGTATTTGGAGACCATGGCTGAGATGTAAGGGGGGTGAGGGGAAGCATTTCTGTATAGATAGATGAGACTCCACTAATCATAGAGGGGCTCTTTCTACACCGGCAATTAGCCTTGTACTTAGGGCTGTATTTATTGCACATACAGCCGCTGTGTCCTCCTGACAGAGATTCTCTACCCTGCACAGGCAGTGTGATAGGAGTGAGATTATGTGAACCTCTCCGGTTATAACTAGGGAATATACAATCATTTCCTCATAATCACAGTAGGGCTGTTAATAATACCTTTTTTGCCAAGGGATAGGAGATATATATATTTGGTCCATATTACGTATATCTGATATATACCCTACATGCTCTCTTCCTGTTTCACAAACATTACCAGTGTCAGCAGTGTGTACATGCATATACTTACCTGGTCGCGAAGAGGCAGGGATATTACTCCGTCCATCTCCTCTTCAACTACAGCTGTCTATACTGTAGTCTTTGTATTACATCATTAGAAAGTATTACAATAGGAACTATAACTTGGGTTTCCTGCTAAGAAAGCGCTATTTTAACTGTGTTTTAGTTGATATTCTAAATAATGAATCAAATGTATTTGTTTTCTATTAGTAGAGTTAGTGTGCGTCGTTATAGGGTTCTTTCTCTCTCGTGTATGCATATGTCTATACCCTGACAGCACCACTCTAGTGAGTTAATTCAGCAGGTTGAGCGGGCACTACATCTTTTGTTTGTGTAGATAGATAGACAGACAGACAGCTACACATGTAATGTGTGTAATACAGAATGAATCTGCTCCACCTATCACATGGTGTGATAAAGAATAATAGACACTAATCTGCCTGACAACACATGACAGGAGATATGGGATTGGATAAGAAGAAAACTAAATAGAATGTTTGAGACAGAGGGAGTGTGGTATGACAACTGCCATTCTGAGACCAGACACAGATGGGTGAGCGCCAGTCTGAGAGGTACACCGAGACAGTGAGAGGGGCTTAAGAGCTGGTGAAAGAGGGGGCTTATAATAGACTGCTAGCCACGGATAGAGAAAGTGAGAGACAGCTGCAGAAACACATTTCCTGCACAAAGAGAAGTGTGTTATAAAGAGTCCACAATAAGAGAGACCTAGATACGTGCCAGGCTGTTAAAGAGCGACTGTATAGCAGACAGACAGCCGGGAGGCCTTTTCCCTACAACCTGAGTATCCTTTGCAAATTACACATACACCTCACAAATGTTTAACCCTCAGCAGGCCAGCAACACGACTACACACCAATAAGTGAGATAAGAGCTCCTAAGCGGGGCTGGCAATAATATGGGCCTAAGTGGCTTCCACATTGGACACGGGGACTAATAAATTGGACAATTACGCAGCATCCTTGTTTATTGTTATGGGATATTGTTTTGTATAAGAGGTACACGTCGCCGGGTTAAGGTTGTCTAGGCAGCATTAAGCATCAAGGAGTCCAATGATGGTGTACTAGAGGTGTATGTCGCGCGTGTGTGTGGCCACACCCGTGTACAGCGCGTCTGTGTAGCTGAACCCCGTTATAACGCGGTGCTCAGGGTCCACATAATGAGACCGCGTTATAACCAGGATCCCGAAATGGCCGCCGCGTGAGGATTACCCGACATCTGCAGCTCTCTCGTCTCTCCCTGCTTCATCAGGTTGCGTCCACGTGCGCGGCGCACATCTGTAAGGTTTTTTGTTTTTTTAATAACATTCAATGCTTTATTGCTAACGGACACACACACACACACACACACAAACACACCCTCCCCTCCTTGGTTTTTTATATAATAATTTATCAAATAAACCAAATAATAATTTAGAATTTATCAATTACACATTATAATTAAAAGAAAATAATAATTTTACCATGCAGGAATCGAACCCATGACCCTTTATACACCGTATGCTACAGATGCCGGTAAGTCCTCGCGCGACGGCCATTTCACTTTAAAAAAAAACAAAAAAACACTTGGAGATGCTTTTAAATCAGGAGCCACACTCAGACCGCGTTATAAGCATATCCGCGTTGTGGCGGATCGCGCTATAGGGTTGAGATGTATGTGTGTGTCTATGTATATATTGTGCTTTATGCCCCCTGGGCAGCCTTAACCCGGCAGCACTTACCTCTTTTACAAAACAATATCCCATAAAGCGCACACACCCTGTGGGAGAGCATTATGAGTCTGAAAATGAGGACATCTTTTTCCTTTGTCTATTCTTTGTGTTTGTGTAACGATGGGCAGTATTCTTGGTGACACAATTCCACCAGTCAGTGTGGATGTGCTTTTCTTACTGCCGCCTTTACACAATTTCTGTGTTTATTAAAAGTTTCAGCGCATAACAGATCCTGGAGGTAAAAATGATAGTGATCCTATCGCCTGTGATTGCATCTCTGGAGTTTTGTGATCATTACCTATTATAATCTCTTATGTTTGATCAGCATAAATGATACAGTAAGTAGCCGTAATTCAACAACTGGCACTAACCATTGGTGACTATCGGCATTGTCTTGAATTTGCCATTAACCATCACTAGCGGCTACTGCTCTTTAGTGAATAACGTTGAGTGTCTCTCCAACTCTTTATGAAACTTGGGAATGACGGACCTTCTGTGTCTTTGCAGATCACGTGGGGGAAGCAGCGCCCGAGAAGGTAGCAGATAGGGATGGCCCAGGGCGGATACCAAGGAAGCAGGGGTGGCCCAAAGGAGTAAAGAGAGGTCCCTCGAAGAGGAGGCGCAGCATGGAAAGGAAGGCCGGCTTCAAACTCAACCTCTACACCCCTCCGGAGACCCCCATGGAGCCCGACGACCAGGCCCAGGCCGAGGAGGTGAAAGAGGGAACTGAAGAGGAGCGAGAGTGTTCCACTCAGGAGGACGTGGTGGAGACCAGCAAGGAAGCTGAGCCACAGGGAGCAGAGACCTCCCCCACAGAGTCTCCTAGCCCGGATAGCACCAGCTTGGGGAAAACAGAGGAGGAAGTGTGTCAGAAAGAGGAGCAAGTGTGTCAGGAAGAGGAGGAAGTGTGTCAGGAAGAGGAGGAAGTGTGTCAGGAAGAGGAGGAAGTGTGTCAGGAAGAGGAGGAAGTGTGTCAGGAAGAGGAGGTAAGTGTGTCCGGCGAAGAGGAGGGGGGGGGGGGGGGGGGGGGGGGGGGGGTGTGTGGGGGGGTGGTGGGGGGGTGTTTGTGGTTTTTTTTTTTTTTGTGTTGTTTTTTTTTTTTGTGTGGGGGTGGAGGTTTTTTTTTTTTGGAGGGGTGGGGGGGTTGGTTTTTGGGGGGGTTTTTGTTTGTTTTTTTTTTTTTGGTTTGGGGGGGGGTTTGGTTTTTGTGGTGTTTTTGGGGGGGGGGGGGTGGGTGGGGGGGGGGGGGGAGGGGGGGGAACAGGAAAAGGGTGTCAGGAAGAGGAGGAAGTGGCAAAAGATGAAGCCGAGAAGCAGGAAGAAGTGGTGGAGAAGGAGGCGAAGCAGAAAGAGAAAGGTAGGAAAGAAGGTGAAGAGAAGTCACACACACTGGAGGAGAAGTTGGATAATTCAGACACAGGACAGACAGGTGAGCTCGTGGCAATGGATGAGGAAGAGGAGGAAGATGAGGAAGAACAGTCTCACAACGAGGACCACGATGCAGACGACGAAGATGAGAGCCACATGGACACGTCAGAGAAGGAGGCCACAGAAGAGCCCTTTAAAGAGACCTTGGGGGAGCAGGAGCCTTTTTTAGAGCTGGGCTTGGCAAGCGATAACCCGGCTCAGGAGGATATCTTGAGCAGCAGCGAAGCGCTGGAGGCGGAGCCAGCTAACGAGATGCTTGGAGACACAGATCTCGTAGCTGAACCAGAGAAGCAAGCCAAGGTTCTAGAGGAAACGCCCACAGAGGAGCTGGTGCAGCAGCTGGCGGGGGCTGGAGTAGAGGCGCTGGACATTGACTCAGAAACAGCTCAAGCTGTCCAGTCACTGACCCGTGAGAGCGAGGAGCAGGAGGATGCTTACAGGGACTGCGCGGAGACACAGGAGGTATGTCAGAGCCTTCACAGCTATGTCCAGAGCCCACACACAAGCGCCGTGGAGGACTGCCAGCAATCTGACCACAGCAGCCCTGTGTCCTCTGTCCACTCGCACCCTGGTCACTCAGTCAGGTCAGCGAGCAGCCCCAGTGTGCCTTCCCTGGAGAGCAGCTACACCCAGATTAGCCCTGACCAGACTGGCATGTCTGTCGCCTCCATGCAGAACTTGGAGACGAGCCCCATGATGGACGTGCCGTCTGTGTCCGACCACTCGCAGCAGGTAGTGGACAGTGGCTTCAGTGACCTGGGCAGCATTGAGAGCACCACAGAGAACTATGAGAACCCCAACAGCTACGACTCTGGCATGGGAGGAGGGAATCTGCCCTCCCAAAACAGCTGCTCCTACACAGGGGGCATGAGCTCCTCTAACCTGACGCAGAGCAGCTGTGCGGTGACTCAGCAAATGTCCGCCATGAACGGGAGCTGCAGCATGATCGGGTCACCTCCTCCCCAGCCCCCATGCAGCGTTAAGTCCCCGCAGGCCTGTGCTGTGGAGAGACCCCCCAGCATCGGGCAGCAGCAGCTCCCACCATGTGGCATGGCCGGCACTGGCTTTACACTCTCAGACATTCCCGAGGCCGGGGGAGGTGGGATGGGGGGACTGTATGACCGTATGGGGCAAGGGGACTTTGGGGGTGGGCACTATGCGCAGCCCTCTGCTACATTCAGCCTGGCCAAGCTTCAGCAGCTGACCAATACCCTGATGGATCACTCCATGCCTTACAGCCACTCGCCGGCCGTAACATCCTATGCAAACGGTGCCTCCCTCTCCTCCTCATTGAGTAACATGGTGCAGCTCTCCCAGCCCCCGCACTCCGGTCCCCCTCAATCCCAGGCTACCATGACCCCTCCCCCAAACCTCACCCCGCCCCCCATGAACCTTCCCCCGCCCCTTCTCCAGCGCAACATGTCCGGCGGACAGATGGGGCTCACGCACAGCCAAAGGCTGCAGACCCAGATGGCAGGCAAAAGCCACATGTCTATGCGGACCAAAGTGTCATCGCTGCCCCCGGGAGCCACCGCAGGCCCCCACCCATCACAGCTGTATGGTCACGCCCCCCCTCCGCAGACTGTGTCCATGCAGGCTCAGTCTCGCTCTCTTGCCATGCAGCGCGGGATGAACATGAGCGTCAACCTGATGCCAGCGCCAGCCTACAACGTGAACCAAGTCAACACGCTCAATGCCATGAGTGGCTACCGCATGTCCCAGTCCATGATGAACAGTGGCTACCACAGCAACCACGGCTACATGAACCAGAGCCCGCAGTACCCCATGCAGATGGGAATGATGGGCAGCCAGCCTTACGCCCAACAGCCCATGCCGACCGGCCCGCACGGCAACATGATGTACTCTGGCCCTGGTCATCACGGTTACATGAACACTGCGATGCCCAAACAGTCACTCAACGGGTCGTACATGAGACAATGAGCAGCTCCTGCCGATACCAGCATCCCTTCCACACCACGGACGCCAACGCAGACTCCCCCTTGCCTTCCTCCACCAAGCCCCCCCAAATCCTCTCTCCCAGCCTCACTGCTATCTCCCTATTGCAGCAGTAAACCTTTATTTCTATCCCTGTTTGCTGTTTCTTTCCCTCTCTCTTTTAGGCCCAATATGTTCTGAAGTTATCTCACCCTCGCTTGGGAAGACTTCAGCCTTTTTTTTAAATTTTATTATTATTATAAATAACTGGAGTTTAAATCTGCCTGAGCCAGGGGAAGATGTTCACTGCATATAAAATAAGAGCCATAGTCTTCTCTCTGAACCTATTTTATCCTTCTCTTCTTCCTTTTTTTATTTCTCATTCTACTTTATTAGTTTTGTTACTCTTTTCTTTCTGATGTCTATTTTTCTTATTTACACACCTCTCCCCCCCCCGCCGCCACCTCCCCCCCCCCCCCCCCCCATCTCTGTTTGCCTCCGTTTCTCCCCCCTCCCCCCCCTTCCCTCGCTACAATATCTTATGAAGAGGAGAATTTCAAAGCCCAGCACTCGGGTGAATGCAAAAAAAAAATGTATCATTTAACGACACAAAGCTCCCTTTGACACCATAAAAGCTGTACAGCATTGGAAAGCCTTATATGCCATATTTTTCATCCTGTCGCAGTTTTATCTTTTATTTGCAACCCCTTCATTGCTGGAGGGAACAGGATCTTCTGCTAACTCCCTGCCAGCGTGCCAAGCCATGCAGGGCCCGTCCGGCAGCGGAAAATGGGCAGAGATCAATTCTTTTGTACAGACCTTTTCCTGGTAGAAAACCTGCTATAGAAAGGGGGCCGTTTCCTTCCCCCCCCCGGGGAAGTCCCCGTCCTCCCTCCCCCGGCCTGTAACAACCTTCTCTGTGCTTTTTGTTTGCTGAAGTAATCTACTCCGCATGCTGCTTCCTGTCGTGCGTGTGAGCTTTTATACATAGTAACGTAGACGTCCTGTGCGAAATCTGTAAAGTCATTCATTATTTTTATTTTTTGGTCGCCCTTGTTTGAAGGTTAAAGGAAAAAAAACGGAAAATAAATATATTTTTGTTAATTATGAAACTGTATAAAAAATATGAAAACCTTGTTTGTTCCCAGGATCTTATTGAGTAGCCGGGGACACCCGAGCGCCGTGTACCTCTGCGCCACACGTACCTCTGCGCCACACGTACCTCTGCGCCACACGTACCTCTGCGCCACACGTACCTCTGCGCCACACGTACCTCTAGCGCACAGCTACCATCTGCGACCGTAACCTCTGCCTACCCCACCGGGTACAATCTGCGCCACACGTACCCATCATGAACATGACCGTGTACATCTGCGCGGCGTACTTATCTGCGCGCCCTCCCTATACATTTGTCGGACTCTTTTCTTTATTTCCCCCCCCCCCCCCCCCTCTTTCTTTCTGCCTCTTTCTCTCATATGGGCGACGTCCAAAATTCGAAATAATAATAATAAAGAGCCGCTTCATTTCAGATGCTGGAAATACCGTTTTTGGAGTCGAAAGCTTTTTTTTTTTTTGCCAAAATCCCTCGATAACTGCTGAGGATAAACCCAGCGAATTGGTATCGCTATTGCAATGAAAATGCCGTTTAAGCCCCTTGGCAGTAAAAAGTTTACTTAACTTTTCATTCCCTCTGTAGATTTTTTATATATATATATCTTGATTAAAATTGGAGTTCAATTTTTGAAATAAACGAGGCAAGATGTATATAATCCCCCGGAGCTATAACGGTAACTTTACCAAGCACGCGTGGAAATGCTGTGAAAAACATGTATATGTTCAACATAAAATTGAAATAGGCGTTCACAGGGTACGGGGATAGATAACAAGGATTTCATTAACACAACGTTCGGTTGATGCAAGACGTTTCCCAAGAATGAACGAAGTCGACGTATTAAATACATTCTTTTATTCATTTCAAATCCCTGCGAGCGCCCATTTCTACGCTCATATTATGATTAGTCGGCAGCAGGCAAGTATGGATTATTGCTGTGTGTGTCTCTGTTTACACGCGCACGCCCACACACACACCCAGGAGACAGTTGTGTGTCTGCACACTCCTCAGTCTTGTTGGCCTTTCGTTCTTTTCTCTTTTTACGCCTTCACTTCAAGAAAACAAAGCGGACGAAAAAATCCTGTATATTATTTTAACAGGAAATAAAGGACGAGTCGCCGTCGCTGACGGCGTATACAGTGTGCGTTGGTCTCGCACCGTCGTCAGGAACAAAACACCAAAGGCCAGATGTATATCTGTAGATGGAATATCCAACAGTGATCTTACAGGGGTTTTGCCAACAGGATAATCATATACTTGCCTGGTACAAACAGTAAAATGTAGGAAATGGAAAAAGAGCGCTTTGCTCCCACCTGCGCTGTTCCCAAGTCCGGGTGAAACGTTCAGTCATTTAAGACATGATGTTTGTAGCAGGGTGTGGCAGCTCCAGTCCTCACGGGACAACTTGTGCCCACCTCTCACTATTCTTGTGTCGCCGCTCGGAAGGCGGTGATGTTGTTATCCCGGGCTAAATTCCTGGCTCTGTATTCTCGGAGTAAAGTCTCGCCCCTGTTATTGAGTTCCTTCTCTGCCAACAATGAATGGCCGACTTTGGTGTGAAAGGGAATTGGGAAGTAAGAAATAATGATCCGTTAAAACATCATATGTATTCCAAGACTATATATTTGTTTATGTCTCTCTAACAAATAAAAATAAATTGAAACAAAAAAAAAAGAAAACTAAAAGAAAAAAAAAAAAGAAAATAATGATCCGGATTGCAAGGGACTGATGGGCAGCAGGTGGGCAAATCCATCCTCAAGGGCCACCAACGGTCAGGTTTTCAGGGTACCCTGCTTCAGCACAGGTGACTGTCTTCAACAACTGCACTACCTATGCGTGAAGCAGGATATCCTGAAAACCTGACCTTTTGGTGGCCTTTGAGGACTGGAGGTGCCAACCCCCGTGGTTAATGGCTATGCTGTGTGCAGAGAGATGTAAACCCGTTTTTTGGGCGAGGGCTGGGCTTTGCAGTGTTGGGGCTCTGTTACACTGCTCAGGATGCATGTCTTTCCCCCTTTCGGTTGCTGGAATACACCGCCCAGGCTCGGGCCGCCCGCCTTTCCTGCCGCGATAAATGCCACATTGCAGGCTCCTTTGGTAGTACAGGTATCAAGTTTTGTAGAATGGACACCATTTAACTCTGCTGACACTGAAAGGGTTAAAATAGTCTTGTTCTGCGTTTGTCACCCTGCGGCTATGGTGGGGGGGGGGGAGGAGGGAGAGAGAGACAGGACCTGTGGGAATTGTGTCTGGCTGTTGAGCCAGAAGTCGCCCAAACCAGCTCCCTTCCCTGCCCAGCTACCACCTCCTTCATTACCTGTTTGTACAAACTGCAGCCGGGAAGGGAAAGACCCCCTCCGCCCCACAGCCCTGCCTGGGCTTAACACGGCCCGAGGCGCCCTGGTGCCGACACTGCCGTACAGCTCATCCAGCCATGGGCAGTAATTAAGTGTCTTCAAGAGAGCTGGGAGGTGTGTGTTTGGGGGAGAAGACTGCTTATATGAATATGGGCCGGCGTGATACAGCAGCCATAGGGGGAGAACGTGCGCTCGAAACTATTGTGGGTGAGTGACCACAGGGGTGAGTGAACACAATAGTGGTGGTTAGAATGAAGTAATCCGAACATTCCTTTACAGCGAGAGCGTTGCAGGCTAGTTGTGAGGTAAGATGGCTCAAGCATCACGCACTAGGAAATGGCAGGAAAGACCACGCAAACTCCTCAGGCATTACCCAACAAGGTGGTGTTGTAATCATAAAGGGTGGATACCAACCCAAGAGTCATCGAATGACCAGGATCCTCGCAGCTCACCGGTCCCAAGCCTACTACCAGTGATCACTGCACGGTACGGTCCCAAGCCTACAGTGAGCACTGCACGGTACTGTCCCAAGCTACAGTGATCACTGCACGGTACTGTCCCCAAGGCCTACATGATCCACTGCACTGTACGACGTCCCAAGCCTATGATCACTGCACTGTACGGTCCCAAGCCTACAGTGATCACTGCACGGTATGGTCCCCAAGCCTACAGTGATCACTGCCCTGTCCCACCTACGTGACACTGCAAGCAGTATGTCCCAAGCCTACAGTTGATCACTGCACTGTACGGTCCCCAAGCCTACATGTATCACTGCACGAGGTCCCAAGCCTACAGTGATCACTGCCACTGTACGGTCCCAAGCCTACATTGCCTTCCTGCACTGTACGGTCCCAAGCCTACAGTGATCACTGCACGGTACTGTCCCAAGCCTACAGTGATCACTGCACTGTACTGTCCCAAGCCTACAGTGATCACTGCACGGTCCCAAGCCTACAGTGATCACTGCACTGTACTAAGCCTACAGTGATCACTGCACTGTACGGTCCCAAGCCTACAGTGATCACTGCACTGTACGGTCCCAAGCCTACAGTGATCACTGCACTGTACGGTCCCAAGCCTACAGTGATCACTGCACTGTACGCTTCAGTGACCGTGGGAATAAAATTACTGGCTGGGCTTTCTTGTTGGGGTTCCTGCCTGAGAGGGTCTGGTATTTCGAGGACTCGGGATGGGTTTTTATACCTGACTGTTATTCTATTTCGCTGTATGTGTATCCAACACTTCTTGACTTCCTAAATCAATTGTTTGGTAATGCCTATGAGGGTTTGCGCTCGTCTTTCCTGTCTACAGCTGTCATATACTTAATCGGCAGTGCACATTGGAGAGTAACCTCCTCCCCTCTCCCCCCCCCCCCCCCCTGAGCTGATGTCCCAGTGCAAGAAGAGATGTGTGTTAGTAATGATGCTGAGAGCAGACCACCTGGGCTTCTGGGTATTGGGTCAATGTCCCGAGGTTTCCTCCCATCTGTGTCACTTCATTACCTTGTTCTCTTTGCACTTTATTGGGGGGAGGGAGGGGGTGTTCAGGTACCCTTTAGCACTCTATGTTTCTGATATGCTGGAGCTTGTCCTGTTATCAGCCCTTCCTATGACTAACGTGAACGGATAGCTGTGACACGTATAGGTTACAGGTAGGTGATCAGCGCCGGTTTAATGAAATCCGCCACGAATAAGTATCTTACATATGTTTTTAAACTTTATAATGTTTCTGTAATAACCCAAAGCTTCAGAGGGGTTCTACAACCTTTACCAAATATCCTTTAGTGCTGAGGCTGTTCATAGACGGGATGTTCAGGGAAACTGTTGCTCCAGTCCACTTCACTTGGGTGAGTTCTTTGGGCAATATGGCAGCATAAACCATTTAAAGGGGGAAACGAGGCAGGACAATAATTACAAGAGAAGATTTGTAATGAAAAGGACGAAGTAAACAGGAACCTTTTCCTTTTTTAGCAAGCCGGTGAAAATAAGTGACCGTTTAACTGGAGGGAATCGTTTTGCTTGCTGAGTGGAATTGCACCTCTTTTGATGCTGTAAATCCTTCTCACGCTTTCCGCTGTGATGCCTACCTTTTCCAGGATCTCCGTGGCACCGCAGGGACGTCACCCTAATGGCTGGCGGTGGATCACATTCAAGGTTTTGCTAAAACACGCCACACACATCATTTCAACATAACGCAGCGCGGAGCTGGTAGGAAAAGGGTTAACCCATTCAGCACTGGAGGGCCCAGCCACACACGGATTTCTTTTATTGTAGGAGGGATATGTCCTGTCCGCCCTTTTGTACGTTGCTGGTTACTCATCCGTCTGAAGTCCATGTCGGATTCTGCCCACCCACTCTCTCTCTCTTCCTTCTGCCCTCGGGAGTAATGGGGTGTCACCCGTCATCCTGTGCCCCGTCGGTGCGGGGTGTGCCCCGGGCTGCCCGCCTCTCCAGGGCCAGCTTTATGTCCAGCTCTCGCAGCTGCTTGAGGAAGCCCCGGTTGGGCAGGATGCAGCGGTGCTTCAGCACCTGGGTGCTGGCGTCGACCACCGTCATGTTCTTGTAGATCATCAGATACGCCAGGACCAGGGAGGCCGAGCGGCTCCGACCCATGGCACAGTGCACCAGCACCTTACCTGTCGGCGGGAGACGAGGGGTTAATGTCTTTACTGTGCTAGATCAGAATGCAGTACGTGCAGTGCAATACTTAACCCCGTCCGTGCTGGACAGTGGTTGGCATGACTTAAAAACAGTATGAGTTCTGCACAGGGCTATAAACAATATGTACGTGTATTAAGCATTGTGGGAAAGCGCGGTGCGCAGGGAGGCTGGCCGCAATAACGCCGTTATTCTTCCAATAGAAAGTGAGAACCGTAAGTTTGTCGGGGGGAAGAAGTAGAGGTTCTCTGGGGTCGTAAATGAAAAAGCAGTGGTACGGTGTGCCCCAGAGTATCACACGGCCCCCAACTAATGGGGAAGTCTGCCATGCTCTGGTCTCTCCAGCACACATGGGGTTAAATATCAGCCTTCGTTATTTTGTGTTGTATAAAGTGGGAAATCGGAATCACAGAAACAATCTACTGCGACACGCGTCTTATTATTACTTAAAAAAACTATCAAACGGACTATAAATCGGCAAGGAACGGGAGCGAGAGCCGTGGAAAGGGGTCACATCGGGGGGGCTGATTCTTTAGAGTCTGTTTGTAAATGCGTTTCGCTCAGACTTGGGAGGAGTTCTCTTTCCTCTGGCTGATCAGCCAGAGTTTGCACGGGTAAAGCCCCCTCCATCCTTATTGGCTCTCTGATGGGGACAGGGTTGGATAAGGGTGAAGAAAATACTCAACTGATTAACTCGCCCACATTCAGAGGCCTCAAGTGATGCAATTTATCATTTATTCCCAAAGCAACAAGATTTTTGCTTTTAGTACAGTTATCTTTTACTGCTATGCCACACAATGTAGTTAAGTGCTGTGCATGCTGCTGAAGGGAGCATTCTGATTGGGTATCCCTGATTTACTTCGAAGCTTTGGGGAGCGCAGGTATCACAATGTAGAAAAACAAACAACAACTAAATAGTCTAATCAGCTTCACAACATTTCTTTTGGATTCTAGGATTCAGCCAATGGGAACACCCATTTTTTCAGATGAAAAACAGCATTTCCCCCATTACATGCGGTGCCGGGTGTTCAGCTGTACGCTTTGCTAGTTCTGGTTTAGTGATGGTGGTCACAGTGTGATGTATCCTCGATGGAAACAGAAAATACCACAATAGTGTAACTGTGTGTAAAATTCAGGTGTGTATTAAATACAATATCACACTTACATAAATCAGAGCAGCTAGGCACATAAGGATTATAGTTGAGTGGCCAGTTGATCTCTCCACTGCTAATCAATTAAATATAGATATTTTGAATGTGTGCTTAAGTTCTTTACTGTTGACCGATGAGTTGGATGTAATTTATAATGATATTGTATTTTTAATTATAATGAATACTTATATCTCCCTTCCTCCCATAATTTTATCTACCCTCTGAATCCCTGCAATGAGTCCAGGAGTTAGACATTTTCCTCATCCCAATAAGTGACTTTACCAATTATTGAAATTATTGAAAATACTCCTCCATTCAAGTTCAAGTGTTTGTCATTTGTTACCCTTTGATTTATATACTTATATGTTTACATTGTTATATTGTTATATTATAATATGTTACCAGTCAGGTATTTTAGATCCATATGTTTATCTATTTAACTATTAAGTGTTATTTGTTTATACCATTATCCCTGCTTAACATATATGTATATCATTTATTCTTAATTTGTACTATTATAATCATTGATATATTAAAGTTAGTTGTTTTAAGATATGTTATGTTAGCTGTAGGGTATTTTGAGATCATGTGTGTATTATTCACTCATCCGCCGCCCCTTAGCCGATTTTGAGCCAATGAAAAGCGTCCATATCACTCAATGATCCAATCAGAATCAAGTTGGGATTATATAGAGATACTCCTGAAGAAGCTGTGAAGCGAAACGCGTAGAGTCGGCGCAGTAGGCGTTACTGGTATTCTCCACGAGAAGTGCTGACCGTCCTCCTTTACGATCCCGAAGGCACCGGAAGTGACGCGACGCTCACCGGGAGCCCGGTGAACCGACCTGAGAGACCCAAACCGGGGCAGTGGAGAGATCAACTGGCCACTCAACTATAATCCTTCCGTGCCTATGCTGCTCTGATTTATGTAAGTGTGATATTGTATTTAATACACAAAACACAAAAGACATACCACACCCCTCACTCATATTAGATAGATACATTTGTAATAATCTTGTATTACTGATGTCTGTTTATGACATAAATGGGTGCTACCTATGTACAATGGTTAATAGTATTAACAATTGAATGAAGGTTCTGACTCCTCACAAGATCACTCACAGAAGGTACATGTATGGTGCACACCACACTAGAAATTTTTATTATTATTGCTATGTGAATATATACAGTGAAACACCTTGGTGAAAAAATAAAATATAATTAAAACTAACACGTGGTTACCACGTGTTAGTTTTAATTATATTTAATTTTTTCACCAAGGTGTTTCACTGTATATATTCACATAACCAGTGTTCGACAAACCTATACATTTGCACGCCCCGGGCGAGTGGATTTAACATCGTGGCGAGCTCCTATTGGCCCCAAGCAGCACACGTTTGGTACTAGGTGGCGAGTAGATTTTTTTGTTCGGCGAGTAGATTTTTTGGTGATTTGTCGACCACTGGACATAACAATAATAATAAAAATTCCTAGTGTGGTGTGCACCATAAATGTACCTTCTGTGAGTGATCTTGTGAGGAGTCACAACCTTCATTCAATTGTTAATTGTATTTAATACACACCTGAATTTTACACACAGTTACACTATTGTGGTATTTTCTGTTTTCGAGGATACATCACACTGTGACCACCATCACTAAACCACTCCTAGAGCAGCGTATAGCTGAACAGCCGGCGCCGCATGTAATGGGGGAAATGCTGTTTTTCACCTGAAAAATTGTGAGTTCCCATTTGGCTGAATCCCAGAATCCAAAAGAAATGTTGTGAAGCCGATTACACTATGTAGTTGTTATTTGTTTTTTTATACACGGTGATACCTGCGCTCCCCAAAGCTTCGAATTAGCTACACGGGAAAAAGCCAGCACCTGTTCTTCAGGGGACTGAGCTGCGACATATCACCTGATATTTGCACGTTCACATTATTTATATAGATATATAGTTTAGCACTTATTGTACACTTGGTCATATACTATAATTCACAAATTTGAGCACACTGCTTGATCACTCTATATAGGAGCGCCTTCGTAGCACTTTTTTTGTTATTATCCCTGATTTACATCAGACAATGGGCCATATTTTCCAAGAAGTACAACTCCCAAATACACCTCCCAATGCTGGGTGACATCTCAACACCCCAATTCAAGTGAATGGGCCATAAAGGTCCATGTTTACTAAGCGGTGTTACTCAGCAGACGCCTAATGGCTTATTCACGTGAATGTTCAATAACGGGCTCGTTTTACAAAGCCGTGTTGAAAGGTGTCTTATGACGTAGCACTGCTTAGTAAATAAGTCCCACTAGGCGTGTTGGTTCGTGCTGCCTTACTGTTGGGGTTGCTCAGCGCAGTGCAGATGAATTGCGCAGACGGATAAAAGAATTGGCTCAGGTTGAAGCGGGGAAGATCATCTGCCTCGACCCCATAATACTCCACGGTCATGTCGCTGTAGTAGTCCTCGCCGGTGTCTACATTCCAGCGGCCGTGAGCCGCGTTCACAATGTGCGTGAAACCGGCTTTCTCCAGGCTGTCCCGGTCCAGCGCCGTTTTCCTGCAGGCACAGAGAGGCCAAGATGTCATCTCATTGTTCTAATACAGGGGGCGCTCAACTCCACCACTCAAACCTCCCCAACAGGTCGGGTTTTCAGGATATCCCAGCTTCAGTCGAAGACTGAGTCTGAGCCACCTGTGCTGAAGCAGGTACTGATTGAGCCACCTGTGCTGAAGCTGGGGTATCCTGAAAACCTGACCTGCTGGTCGCGGGGCTTGAGGACTGGTTCTAATAGGCGCACAATTAGCGGGCAATACCGGAAACAGCCAAATATTTGTAAAACACTAGCCCCCACAACCGGTTTTGGGGGTCTCTAGTTCCCCTAGAATCAGAGGCGGGGGTCACTTTGAAGCAAAACCGCGATGTTATCTGAGAAATGTACCGGTCAATGTGGCAGCCGCAGTCTTGCGCTGCGGCAGAGCCGGTGGCCATTTTAATTTCCCAAAAAGGAGAAGAAAACCGTCACAAAATGAAAGGTAAACTTCTCGGTGTCCCAGACTCGAGACGGAGTTTAAGCTCCCCGGGCCGCTAAGTAAATACTCAGAGGGTTTATATGGTCTTTGATTGTTTAAGGTCCTTTCCCCCCAGGGCAAAGTGCTAATCCCGTCACTTCAGTAAGTACTTGGACACGGAGATCAGATTAAGGTGAGATAATGCCCATAAAATGATCATTCTTTTTTCAGTGGGAACACTGCAATTCCTTATTTCCCACAATGCAAACGTCAGATGTTGAATTTGAGGAATAGTGACCCCCCTTTTTTTTAAATTAAGTTTCTTTTTTTTTTTCCCTGCTACGTTGGATTGCTCTTCAGTGCTCGAGGGGTTAAATTAATACAGCACAGAAAAGGAGCCTCCGAGAGTGGCAGATTCAGGACTAATGCAGGAACATGCACCTTCACTGAAAGCGTAGTGCTTGCATGGAACCACCTCTGGGCAGGGATGTTGGAATCTAACTGCAGCAGAATAAAATAATACCAACCGGGGAAAACAAGACGGATTTACTTTCTCTATCGCATTGTTACTATCTGTGCCTCTCCAGATTGTACTGCGCTACCGAACGTGCTGGTGCTATAGCGATCACACTCACTCGTCTCCGATGTAGAGGTTGGGGTACACCTCGTTGACATGGGTGAATTTGACCGCCCCGCTCCAGAAAAGTCTCTCCAGCTCAAACGCCCCCGGGGTGCAGTATCCGGTGTCTGGATCCACGGCAACCGCTGCGTACGCATTGCGCTTCCGGTTGGGCCCGCCCATCAGCGTCCTCGCTGGCGACACTGACATGGCGCCGTGCCGGTGTGGTCCCTGAACATGGGGACGAGAAAAGGTCGGAGACACAACTGAGTTTATAAGAAGTACAGATATAAACCTCATGGCGTCGCTGCCGGACAGGTCCCCGGCCAGAGGTCACAGAACAGTGACGCCATCACGAATCCTCAGTGCTGCGGTACCGTTTCATCACCTGCTCTCTGTACAACTCGTTAAGAGACCTAACGGGAACATTTTTACCCCAGTGCTGGAGAATTTCATAACGATAGACGTCTCACCCCTTAACAGTGTCTTAGTGCAGATGTTCTGGATCCGAAGTACTGCAGAACCGTGGCCCATTTATTCTGAGAATATATATATATATATATTATATAAAGCAACTGTAAATATTACTGTATGCTCATTTGCATGTCTTAGACAGGTCTGCAACCCTGTCTTTCCCCATTATCGCCCAGCATACAGCGCTTACACTGCAGCAAGGGATTCTGGGAAATGACATGCAAATGAGCACTCAGTGCCACCTTTTGTCTCAAGCTCGTATTACACAAGCAAATCCTCACGCCAATGCATGCTGTTATAAACACAGCTTTTAGACAGAGGCTGGGGTGAGATGCAAAGCCATTTGACCCACTCACAGACATGTTTCAACCTTGATGGGAATCATCAGTGTGAGGTTGGTTGTAATGGCTAAGCTGGTTTTGAGACTATAGCCTAGGTAATCACCACTATTATTAAGGTTATGGTGGGTAAAAAAAAGTGACAAAAACCCTCCACAGTAAAGCATAAAGCAA
>WSYH01009709.1:13684-25170 GCA_036426205.1 Ascaphus truei | reverse complement strand
GAAGAACCGCTTTTCTTTTTCCGCTTTTTTGTTTTGGATGACTCCGTCCCATCAGGAATACTGGGGTCTCCTTCTTTATTTGATACTTTAGCAGCTTCATTATATACGCCAGGCTTTTCTTGCAGTTGCTTTAGCTGACAGAAATATTGGGTGATCTGCTGCTCCCGCTCTCTCTCTTGTCGACCATATTCGTCATCATAGAGGGCGGTCTTTTCTGTTCGTGCCGAGTTCAGGCACGCACACCATTCTTGGGGTGTTTTGTGGATGTGACTCGGTTCGGGTTCCCCGTAAGAGATGTCTTCCTCTTTATTGGACTGGAAGGACCACTCTTCCGTGGGGTAGGGTTCATTACAGGAACGCTGCGTCTTGTCCTCCATTTTTAGGCTATCAGGTGTAAATTTCTTCCTGACCTCAGGAGGCGCTATTGCAGCTGTTGCCACTGTATTTGCTAGAACCCCCAATTGTGGTAGTCCTACAGATGGGCATATTTTGCTTGTAGAGGTCGTAGCTCTCACAGGCATCTCTGTAGACTTTTCTTTCTTGGGTAATTTTTTTTTTTTTCAATATCAGCAGTACTGTGCATGCATTTTCTCCCATCAGGTATACAAGATGTGCAGTTGCTAGGTAAAAACATCTATTTGCTTTACACCATTTACTTGCTAGATATAATCTCTCATTAGGTATGCTGAATGTGTGGTTGCTAGGTAAAAACTTCTGTTTGCTTTACACCATTTACTTGCTAGGTGCAATCCCTCCGCTTGAGCAACAGAATTTGGTTTTATGCCTGAGTTCAGTAATTTTCAGTCTAATCTTTGGGTATTATGGCATTCACACTTCACACTTTGGGTGTCTGTTTTGCTCCCAAGATTTATATAGGCAGACTTTTTTACTTGCAGGAAAAAAAAGCATTCTTTGCAGTGGACTATTTCTTTAATTCCCGGCAGGGTGACTCAACACTCAGCAATTGGCTTTAAAATACCTTTTACACAGTTCAGCAATCCCTTTTTCCCCTATAGGACAATTTTACACTCAGCATTTGTTTGCTAAAATTTCCCCTGCTTCAGCACAGTTTTGTATCAATTTTCACACTTTTCTGCATGTACTCCATTCACAGCTGGTAGCCCTATGCGGTGTGGCAACCTTTATTTGCAAAATCAGTACCACTCGTGGGTCACCATCTGTATTCACTGCTTCAGCGAAACTTTTGAAAACAACAAACACCTATCCCTTTTAAAGGGCTGACTCACTTCTTGAACCCTGACTATGGCTGGAAGGCAAAACCCCTATTTCAATGACCATATTACACTTTGTGATAGGCAAATAAGGTTTAGCTGCTTCAGCAGTCTCTCTCCTCTAGGGATTGGGGACAAGAGTCCAACTCTGGTCTCTGCTGCCTGAGAGTTTTTTTTTTTTTTTTTTTTTTAAGTTGCTCAGACTGTTTGTAGGCAAAAAGCATTAAAAAAAATTCACAGAAAATATCTCCGGTCCTTTCTAACTTCAAAGACGACCTCTCGTCCCACTTCGGACACCATATGTAGACGGACGTTCACAGAGGTACACAATTGGAGACTTTATAAGGTGAAATTATAACGAGGCTTTATTGTGCCTTTTTCCTCACATCAGGAAACAATCCAAACAAGGGGGAAACAAAGCTTCTATTCACTTGGGAGTGGTTCTAGTGAAATAATATGCAATTCACAACTCCCTTGGTTAAGCATGTCTCCCAGCCCCAAACACATAGCATGAAATAAGCAGATATAAGAAGTCTCTTAAGAATGAAAGTCTTATCTGTTCCTTGGAGGGAAAATCTCCTCTGTACCTGGTTCAGCTCCCTTCCCTCAGGGTTTGTCAGCATTCAGGTTTAGAAGTTTCCCCTGTGTCTTGGAAGCAGCTCTGCTGTGTCTTCTGGCAGAGCTCAAGACATGGTCAGCTCCAGAGATCTGTGTTCTCTTGGTCAGTCTCTCCTGGGAGACTCAAGAACCTCTGCTCTGTCGCCAAAGGTCAGCTCACATGTGAGCTAAGGAGTCCCTTCCTGTCTCAACAGACAGGCTTTTGTTAGCAATCTAAATCAGGCAGGTGGTGTTTATTAATTGACTACCAGCAGTTAACCACCACACTGCTAGATTAAAGGCACATTACTTGAACAGGTCATGGATTCCGAGGGACCAGATAACTACCAGGCTTGGTGCCTCTGTGTCTGTGCGGAGTCCGGACTTGAACGCCTCAGGGAGGCCGAGGTGTTAGAACAGGAGGGTGCTGCAGTTCTGCTTGAGTACCCGCATCCTGGCCTAACACAGGGCTATCCGGCCACCATTTGCCAGAACTCAGACTCTGTGGAGTCTGGTCAGCGGGTGTGTTCAGTATGCGCAGAGGTGCCAGGTTGGCGCATGCCCCTTAACAGACTGAGAAAAGGTGCCCATCCAGCTTTACAATACCAGCAAATTGGTGATTGGCTGGGAGGGAAATTCCCACGCTCTAATAGGCTGTAGATGTTAGTGAAGGAGACATTGAAACCCAGAAGGAGCCTTGCAGCCAATCAGGAGCGCAGATTCCAAGCGCCAAACAACAGCGGAAAATTCCAAGATGCTCTGTACTGAATAGACGCGAGCCGGCTTCAGGGAGTTTCAACTCAGAAAAGTTTTAAGTCCCGCTTTTCAGAACGTAGCGGTCGTGGATGGCATTGCGCCGAAATCAGTTCCAGGACTTTCGTGAGTACCTACCTCAATAAAGCATTTCGTTTGCCAGACCTGCTTTCCTCACTTATTGCTGTGCACTGCACACTCTTCGCATTTGGACTCTTTACTTTCCCCTTTACCTGTTCCTGTTCCCCCTGACTTAGAGACTACGGGTGGGTGGCTAGTGTTAGGGACAGAGTTTAGGGATGCGGTGAAAGCTGACCCCAGCTTGGAAGGTATGAGAATTTGGGCGTCCGAGTCTCGGGCAAGTGGAGGGTCAGACCACTTTCTGTGGCATCGCGGGCTTCTGTATAGGGAGCAAGGTTCTACCGGGTTAGATAGAGTCTGGACTGGTAGAAGATGGCTAGTGGTACCCAGGGAGTACAGACAGCAGTTATTGCAGGTAGCCCACTCCATTCCACTAGCGGGGCATCAGGGGGTCACTCGGACGAGAGCCCGGCTATTGCAGCGTTACAACTGGCCGGTTCTGTGATGCCTGCCAGCAATTTGATAAGGCGGGTGATCATGTGAAGGCCCTCTGAACCCATTACCGGTAATTGGGGAACCCTTCCAGCTGGTAGCTATGGACATAGTGGGACCCTTCATGAACCCCAGCTGTAGGGGCAAGTGTTACATACTCACGGTGGTGGACTTTGCCACCCGGTACCCTGAGGCTGTAGCACTTGCCACCATCGATGCTACTGCAGTAGCTAAGGCATTGTTAGTGATTTTCACTAGAGTAGGTTTCCCTAGTGAGATTCTAACCAATCAATGGTCACAATTCATGAGTGAATTGCTCCAGTGTCTCTGGGAGGCATGCGGGGTGAAGCACCAGCGCACGACCCCTTACCACCCCCAAACCAACGGACTATGTGAGAGGTTCAATGGTACCCTGAAGCAGATGCTGTGAACATTTATAGAGGGAGAGGGGAAAGACTGGGAGATTCACCTGCAGCACTTGCTGTTTGCCTACAGAGAGGTGCCGCAAGAATCCACAGGCTTCTCCCCCTTTGAGCTGCTATATGGTCGCAAGGTACGTGGACCTCTGGACCTATTCCGGGAGGGATGGCAAGGGGAGACTACCACTACTGATGCTTCTGTGCTTCAGTATGTGACAGATCTCAGAGACCGGCTACAGGTGCGATCTGTTTCTGCTGTTGTTGTGCAGCCTGTTGTTGCTGTTGTTGTGCAGCCGGTTGTTGCTGCTGTTGTGCAGCCTGTTGTTGCTGCTGTTGTGCAGCCTGTTGTTGCTGCTGTTGTGCAGTCATATATGGCAAGGCTACTAAAAGCTCTAAAACAGGGAGTTTAAAGAAATAATGATGTAGTATGGTGGACAACTGGGGTGGGCAACGAGGGAAAGTCAATACGTGGGTGTCGTGTGAAGTGTTGATTGAAGAAATCACTGAGGACAACCTGTTGTTGCTATTGTTGTGCAGCCTGTTGTTGCTGCTGTGCAGCTTGCTGCTGTTGTGCAGCCTGTTGTTGCTGCTGTTGTTGTGCAGCGTGTTGTTGCTGCTGTTGTGCAGCCTGTTGTTGCTGCTGTTGTTGTGCAGCCTGTTGTTGCTGCTGTTGTTGTGCAGCCTGTTGTTGCTGTTGTTGTGCAGCCTGTTGTTGCTGCTGTTGTGCAGCCTGGTGTTGCAGAAGTACCTGTAATTGCTGTTGTGCAGCCTGGTGTTGCAGAAGTACCTGTAATTGCTGTTGTACAGACTGGTGTTGCAGAAGTACCTGTAATTGCTGCTGTGCAGCCTGGTGTTGCAGAAGTACCTGTAATTGCTGCTGTTGTGCAGCCTGATGTTGCAGAAGTACCTGTAATTGCTGCTGTTGTACAGACTGGTGTTGCAGAAGTACCTGTAATTGCTGTTGTGCAGCCTGGTGTTGCAGAAGTACCTGTAATTGCTGCTGTTGTGCAGCCTGGTGTTGCAGAAGTACCTGTAATTGCTGCTGTGCAGCCTGGTGTGCCGAAGTTAACCGTGTATATTGCTGCTGGTGCAGCCTGGTTGTTTGCAGAAGTTACTGGTATTGCTGTTGTGCACTGGTGTTGCAGAAGTACCTGTATTGATGCTGTTTGTGCGCCTGGTGTTTGCAGAAGTACCTGTAATTGCGGTTGTGCAGCCTGGTGTTGCAGAAGTACCTGTATTGCTGCTGTTGTGCAGCCTGGATGTTGCAGAAGTACCTGTAATTGGCTGCTGTGCACCCTGGTGTTGTCAGAAGTACCGTAATTGGCTGTGTGCCTGGTGTTCAGAAGTACCTGTAATGGTGTTGCGGATGTTGCAAATCCCTGTAATTGCTGCTGTTGTCAGCCTGGTGTTGCAGAAGTACCTGTAATTGCTGCTGTGCAGCCTGGTGTGCAGAAGTACCTGTAAATTGCTGCTGTCAGCCTGGTGTTGCAGAAGTACCTGTAATTGCTGTTGTCGCCCTGTGTTGCAGAATTACCTGTAATTGTTGTGTTTGTGCAGCCTGGTTTGCAGAAGTCCTCGTAATTGCTGTGTGCAGCCTGGTGTTGCAGAAGTACCTGTAATTGCTGCTTGTGCAGCCTGGTGTTTTCAGAAGTCCTGTAATTGCTGCTGTGCAGCCTGGTTTGTGCAGAAGTACCTGTAATTGCTGCTGTGCAGCCTGGTGTTTGCAGAAGTACCTGTATTGCTGCTGTGCAGCCTGGTGTTGTCAGAAGTACCTGTAATTGCTGCTGTTGTGCGCCTGGTGTTGCAGAAGTACCTGTATTGCTGTCTGTGCAGAGCCTGGTGTTGCAGAAGTACCTGTAATTGCTGCTCTGTGCAGCCTGGTGTTGCAGAAGTACTTTAATTGATGCTGTTGTCAGGCCTGATGTTGCAGAAGTACCTGTAATGCTGTCTGTGCAGCCTGGTGTTGCAGTAAGTACCTGTAATTGCTGCTGTGGCAGCCTGTGTGTTGCAGAAGTACCTGTAATTGGGCTGTTGTGCAGCCTGGTGTTGTGCAGAAGTACCTGTAATTGATGCTGTTGTGCAGCCTGGTGTTGCAGAAGTACCTGTATTGCTGCTGTGCACCTGGTGTTGGCAGAAGTACCTGTAATTGTGCTGTTGTGGCATCCTGGTGTTGCAGAAGTACCTGTAAATTGCTGCTGTGCAGCCTGGTGTTGCAGAAGTACCTGTAATTGCTGCTGTTGCAGCCTGGTGTTGCAGAAGTACCTGTAATTGTGCTGTTGTGCAGCTGGTGTTGCAGAAGTACCTGTATTGCATGCTTGTGCAGCCTGGTGTTGCAGAAGTACCTGTAATTGATGTTGTGCAGCCTATGGTTTGCAGAAGTACCTGTATTGCTTCTGTGCAGCCTGGTGTTGCAGAAGTTACCTGTAATTGCTGCTGTGCAGCCTGGTGTTGCAGAATTAACCTGTATATTGATGCTTTGCATCCTGAAGTTGCAAAGTAACCTGTAATTGCTGCTGTGCAGCCTTATGTTCAGAAGTACGCTGTAATTGCTGTTGTGCAGCCTGGTGTTTGCAGAGTACCTGTAATTGCTGCTGTGCACCTGGTGTTTGCAGAATGTACCTGTATTTTGCTTTGTGCAGCCTGATGTTGCAGAAGTACCTGTAATGTTGCTGTTGTGCAGCCTGGTGTTGCAGAAGTACCTGTAATTGCTGTGTGCGCCTGGTGTTGCCAGAATAACCTGTAATTGCTGCTGTGTCAGCTGGTTGTTCATAGAAGTACCTGTAAATTGTCTGTTGTGCAGCCTTGGTGTTGCAGAATACCTGTAATTGCTGCTGTGGCAGCCTGGTGTTGCAGAAGTACCTGTAATTGCTGTTGTGCAGCCTGGTGTGGCAGAAGTACCTGTAATTGTGCGTTGTGCAGCCCTGGTGTTTGCAGAAGTACCTGTAATTGCTGTGTGTGCGCTGGTGTTGCAGAAGTACTGTATTGCTGCTGTGCAGCCTGGTGTTCGAAGTACCTGTAATTGATGCTGTTGTGTGCAGCCTGATTTTGCCGTAAGTACCTGTAATTGCTGGTTGTGCAGCCTGGTGTGCAGAAGTACTGTAATTGCGCTGTGGCAGCTGATGTTGCAGAAGTACCCTGTAATTGATGCTGTTGTGCAGCCTGGGTGTGCAGAAGTACCTGTAATTGCTGCGTGTGCAGCCTGGTGTTGCAGAAGTACCTTATTGATGCTGTGTGCAGCCTGGTTTTGCAGAAGTACCTGTAATTGCTGCTGTGCAGCCTGGTGTTGCAGAAGTACCTTATTGCCTTCTGTGCAGCTGTTTTGCAGAAGTAACCTGTACTTGCTGCTGTGCAGCCTGGTGTTGCAGAAGTACCTGTAATTGCTGTTGTGCAGCCTGTGTTCAGAAGTCCTGTAATTGCTGCTGTGCAGCCTGTGTGTTGCAGAAGTACCTGTAAATTCTGTGTGCAGCCTGGTGTTGCCAGACCTGTAATGCTGCTGTGGCAGCCTGGGTTGCAGAAGTACCGGTAATTGCTGCTGTGGGCATGCCTGGTGTTGCAGAAGTACCTGTAATGCTGTTGCGCAGCCTGTGTTGCAGATACTGTATTGTATTGCTGTTGTGCAGCCTGGTGTTTGCAGAAGTACCTGTATTGCTGTGTGCAGCCTGATGTTGCAGAAGTACCTGTAATTGTTGCGTTGTGCAGCCTGGTTTGCAGAAGTACCTGTAATTGCTGTGTGCAGCCTTGTTGCAGAAGTACCTGTAATTGCTGCTGTGCAGCCTGGGTTGCAGAAGTACCTGTAATTGCTGCTGTTGTGCAGCCTGGGTGTTGCAGAGTACCTGTAATTGCTGCTTTTGTGCAGCCTGGTGTTTGCAGAAGTACTGTAATTGCGGCTGTGCAGCCTGGTGTTGCAGAAGTTACCTGTAATTGTGCTGTGTGCAGCCTGGTGTTGCAGAAGTACCTGTATTGGCTGTTGTGCAGCCTGTGTGCAGAAGTACCTGTAATTGCTGTGTGGCAGTCCTGGTGTTGCAGAAGTACCTGAATTGCTGTGTGGCAGCCTGGTGTTGCAGAAGTACCTGTAATTGCTGCTGTGCAGCCTGTGTTGCAGAAGTACCTGTAATTGCTTGCTTGTGCACCGGTGTGCAGAAGTACCTGTAATTGCTGTGGTGCAGCCTGGGTTGCAGAAGTACCTGTAATTGCTGTTGTGCAGCCTGATGTTTGCAGAAGTACCTGTAATTGTTGCTGTTTGTGCAGCCTGGTGTTGCAGATACCTGTAATTGTGCTGTTGTGCAGCCTGTGTTGCAGAAGTACCTGTATTGCTGCTGTGGCAGCCTGGTGTTGCAGAAGTATCTGTAATTGCTGCTTGTTGGCCGCCTGTGTTGCAGAAGTACCTGTAATTGCTGTTTGTGCAGCCTGTGTTGCGAAAGTATCTGTAATTGCTGCTGTGCAGCCTGGTTTGCAGAAGTACCTGATTGCTGCTGTTGCAGCCTGGTGTTTGCAGAAGTACCTGTAATTGCTGCTGTGCAGCCTGTGTTGCAAGTACCTGTAATTGCTGTTGTGCAGCCTGGTGTTTGCAGAAGTATCTGTAATTGCTGTTTGTGCAGCCTGGTGTTGCAGAAGTACCTGTAATTGTGCTGTGTGCAGCCTGTGTTGCAGAGTACCTGTAATTGTGCTGTTGTGCAGCCTGGTGTTGGCAGAGTATCTGTAATTGCTGCTGTGCAGCCTGGTGTTTCAGAAGTACCTGTAATTGCTGTTGTGGCAGCCTGGTGTTGCAGAAGTACCTGTAATTGATGCTGTTGTGCAGCCTGGTGTTGCAGAAGTACCGTAATTGCTGCTGTGTCAGCCTGTGTTGCAGAAGTACCTGTAATTGCTGTTGTGCAGCCTGGTGTTGGCAGAAGAACCTTTAATTGCTGCTGTGTGCAGCCTGGTGTTGCGAAAGTACCTTTAATTGCTGCTGTCAGCCGGTGTTGCAGAAGTACCTGTAATTGCTGCTGTGGCAGCCTGGTGTTGCGGAAGTACCTGTAATTGCTGTTGTGTGCAGCCTGGTGTTGCAGAAGTACCTTAAAATTGCTGCTGTGCAGCCTGGTGTTGCAGAAGTACCTTTAATTTGCTGCTGTGCAGCCGGTGTTGCAGAAGTACCTGTAATTGCTGTTGTGCAGCCTGGTGTGGCAGAAGTACCTGTAATTGCTGCTGTGGCAGCCTGGTGTTGCAGAAGTACCTGTAATTGCTGCTGTGCGCCTGGTGTTGCAGAAGTACCTGTAATTTCTGCTGTGCCGCCTGTGTTGCAGAAGTACCTGTAATTGCTGCTGTGCAGCCTGTGTTTGCAGAAGTACCTGTATTTGCTGTTGTGCAGCCTGTGGTTGCAGAAGTACCTGTAATTGCTGCGTGCAGCCTAGTGTTGCAGAGTAACCTGTAATTGCGTGTGGCAGCCTGGTGTTGGCAGAGTACCTGTAATGCTGCTGTTGCAGCCTGTGTTGCAGAAGTACCTGTAATTGCTGCTGTTGGCAGCCTGTGTTGCAGAAGTACCTTTAATTGCTGCTGCTGTGCAGCCTGGTGTTGCAGAAGTACCTGTAATTGCTGCTGTGCATCATGGTGTTGCAGAAGTACCTGTATTGCTGCTGTGGCAGCTGGTGTTGCAGAAGTACCTGTATTGCTGCTGTGCAGCCTGGTGTTGCAGAAGTACCTGTAAGCTGCTGTGCAGGCCGGTGTTGCAGAAGTACCTGTAATTGCGTGCTGTGCACCTAGTGTTGCAGAAGTACCTGTATTGCTGCTGTGCATCCTGGTGTTGCAGAAGTACCGTGTAATTGCTGCTGTGCAGCCTGGTGTGTCAGAAGTACCTGTAATTGCTGTTGTGGCGCCTGGTGTTTGCAGAAGTACCTGTAATTGCTGCTGTGCAGCCTAGTGTTGCAGAAGTACCTGTAATTGCTGCTGTGCAGCCTGGTGTTGCAGAAGTACCTGTAATTGCTGCTGTGCAGCCTGATGTTGCAGAAGTACCTGTAATTGCTGCTGTGCAGCCTGGTGTTGCAGAAGTACCTGTAATTGCTGTTGTGCAGCCTGGTGTTGAGAAGTACCTGTAATTGCTGCAGTGCAGCCTAGTGTTGCAGAAGTACCTGTAATTGCTGCTGTGCGCATGTGTTGCAGAAGTACCTTATTGCGCTGTGCAGTGTGTGCGAGTACCTGTTTGCTGCTGTGCAGCCTGGTGTTGCAGAAGTACCTGTAATTGCTGCTGTGCAGCCTGGTGTTGCAGAAGTACCTGTAATTGCTGCTGTGCAGCCTGGTGTTGCAGAAGTACCTGTAATTGCTGCTGTGCAGCATGGTGTTGCAGAAGTACCTGTAATTGCTGCTGTGCAGCCTGGTGTTGCAGAAGTACCTGTAATTGCTGTTGTGCAGCCTGGTGTTGCAGAAGTACCTTTAATTGCTGCTGTGCAGCCTGGTGTTGCAGAAGTACCTTTAATTGCTGCTGTGCAGCCTGGTGTTGCAGAAGTACCTGTAATTGCTGTTGTGCAGCCTGGTGTGGCAGAAGTACCTGTAATTGCTGCTGTGCAGCCTAGTGTTGCAGAAGTACCTGTAATTGCTGCTGTGCAGCCTGGTGTTGCAGAAGTAACCTGAATTGCTGCTGTGGCAGCTGATGTTCAGATACCTGTAATTGCTGCTGTGCAGCCTGGTGTTGCAGAAGTACCTGTAATTGCTGTTTGTGCCAGCCTGGTGTTGCAGAAGTACCTGTAATTGCTGCAGTGCGCCGGGTGTTGCGAAGTACCTGTAATTGCTGCTGTGCAGCATGGTGTTGCAGAGTACCTGTAATTGCTGCTGGAGCCTGGTTTGCAGAAGTACCTGTAATTGCTGCTGTGCAGCATGGTGTTGCAGAAGTACCTGTATTGCTGCTGTGCCAGCCTGGTGGTTGCAGAAGTACCTGTAATTGCTGCTGTGGCAGCCTGGTGTTGCAGAAGTACCTGTTTGCTGCTGTGCAGTCCTGGTGTTGCAGAAGTACCTGTAAATTGCTGCTGTGCAGCCTGGGTTGCAGAAGTACCTGTAATGTGCTGCTGTGCACATGGTGTTGCAGAAGTACCTGTAATTGCTGCTGTGCCGCATGGTGTTGCAGAAGTACCTGTAATTGCTGCTGTGCAGCCTGGTGTTGCAGAAGTATCTGTAATTGCTGTTGTGCAGCCTGGCGTTGCAGAAGTACCTGTAATTGCTGTTGTGCAGCCTGGTGTTGCGAAGTTTTCACCTGTAATTGCTGCTGTGCAGCCTGGTGTTGCGAAGTACCGTAATTGCTGCTGTGCAGCCTAGTGTTGCAGAGTACCTGTAATTGCTGCTGTCGCCTGGTGTTGCAGAAGTACCTGTAATTGCTGCTGTGCAGCATGGTGTTTGCAGAAGTACCTGTAATTGCTGCTGTGGCGCCTGGTGTGTGCAGAAGTACCTGTAATTGCTGTTGTGCAGCCTGGTGTTGCGGAAGTACCTGTAATTGCTGTGTGCAGCCTGGTGTTGCAGAAGTACCTGTAAATTGCTTTGCTGCTTGGCAGCCTAGTGTTGCAGAGTAGCCTGTAATTTGCTGCTGTGCAGCTAGTGGTTTCAGAAGTACCTGTAATTGCTGTTGTCAGCCTGGTGTTGGCAGAAGTACCTGTAATTGCTGCTGTGCAGCCTGGTGTTGCAGAAGTACCTGTTTGCTGTTGTGGGCAGCCTGGTGTTGCAGCAAGTACCTGGTAATTGCTGTCTTTGCAGCCTGTGTTGTTGCGCAGAACTGTCTGTAATTGCTGCTTGTGCAGCCTGGTGTTGCAAGATACCTGTAATTGCTGCTGTGGCAGCCTGGTGTTGCAGAAGTCCTGTAATTGCTGTGTGGCACCTGGTGTTGCGAAGTACCTGTATCTGCTGTTGTGCAGCCTGGTGTTGCAGAGTACCTGTAATGCGCTGGGCAGCCTGT
>WSYH01009708.1:10000-25171 GCA_036426205.1 Ascaphus truei | reverse complement strand
AGATGGTGGGCTCCTTCTGTTGCTGAGGAGCGTTGACTCCTCTAAACCAGGTAAAACAGACCCCTCACGCACACCCTGACCCTCCCCCCAAACCAAAACGGCTCCGGCATCTTGCCGGAATCGTGGCTTTCTGCCGCCGCCTGCATCCCGCGTCCTGGAAACACTTCCACTGGCCGGGCCATATCAGGTCGGGCCAGGGGTACAACAGCATCCCGATGTAGCAAGCTGACTGCTTGCCGAGCACCGTTGCTGATGGCCATGATGGATCTGCTCCGGCCGCCGCTCCTCTGAATTCCACCGGGTGCAGATGGCCGCAGCTCTCCGCCGCTGTTACCGATGCAGTCCGGCCAGGTTCTCCAGGAGACGTCCCGCGGAGGGTTGTCGCCCCGGCTGGGCCGGATGCCATTAAACGGTTTACCTTTTTCGCAGCTCGTGAACGTTGGCCCTGAGGGGCTCCTTCGCCCAACCGTGCACGGTCCGGGCATTGGGCTTTGATGTGGCCCACTTTGTTGCAGTGATAACACCGCGCTCTTGTCAGAACTCCTCCGCCACCGGTGGACCACTTCCCGCAAGAGGCTGCTGAATCCAAGGCGAAGTTGTTCGAGCTCCGTGCTTGTTCTGGAGCTTTTCCGCCGCCGGTGGACTACCCCCCGCAAGAGGCTTCTGTTTCCAGGGCGAAGTTGCTCGAGCTCCGTGCTCATGGAGGGGGTAAGTGGGTTGGTTCATCGCCAGCTTCAGGAGCTCGTTCTGCTCCGCCGGGGATACCTTCTCTCCCCACGCAGTCAGTAGTGCTAGCACTTCTAGGGAAAACGGACTGGTAGCCGCAGTGGCCCATACCCCTCCTGCTGCAAGACTCCCGTGGTTTCGGAGTTCACCCGCTCCCTCTGCAAGTCTCTGCCATCCTGGAGCTGGGTCCATTCCCTGCTCTCCGGGCGGTTTGATGGTTACAGCGGCTGCAGCGATGGGAACTTGCCTGCCCCGCTCAGCCGGCTGGGTTTCGTGCACCCTGATCGCCTCCCCCATTTCAGCTCTACCGGCTGCAGGTTCTTGTGCTTGCGCTTCGGAGGCAATGCTTCTCGCAAGTAGGGGAACAATGTGTTGGTGTCATATCCCCTGTGATATGATGTATACCAGTGTGTCCAATATAATTAGACTTAGGAACTCGCAATTTCCCCGAGTTCCTACTGTATTACTGTATTACAGAGTCCAACCTATGCCACCAGTTTTACTATAAGTCTGTCACGGTAGCTTGTGCAGGGTTATAATATAACACAAAATATCTCTGGTTTGAATCGAATGTGACTAAGATATGATAAAAATAGTTTATTCCTTGAAAAAGGTGAACACACAAAATATACAAATAACACACAGAATATGAACACTTTACTTAGGGGTTGGACAATGAAGCGATCTGGATTGGCAATTCATTCAGCAATACAGGATGCAAACGAAGACATTGGGCATAGGGCTTACACTTGTTTATATGGGGTTTCAGCCCCATTCCCTTAACATTGGGTGCCAGGTATTGGTTACCAATTACCTCCACCCAATTACCCCTTGCCACCTCACGTGGGAAGAAAGGTAATACCTGCCCACAGGGGTGGGCATTATTTTAATCAGGGGCTCATTTCCCTAGCCCCACTCCCAAAAGACTGACGTCTCCTAGTCTGCCTTTTGGGTCCCTGGACAGGAAAACCTTTGTCTGGAGGTGTGATTTCTAACACCTACAGAATTACTCAAGTTCTGCGTTTCCCCTCCCTAGCATATACAATCAGGGTGGGGAAGCCTTTGATCAGGGGTCTTGTTGTAGACATTGTGTCGCCCCCTGACTTTTAACATACTGCAGAGCCAGTATCTTTCCCGGGCTTTTATGCCAGACACAAAATACAGTACATTTCAACAATTAATATATATTTATATATATATTAAAATAATCCATTCGGCTGGGACGAGCGGGCTACAAATTGCCAGATCCAACTTGACCGAGGCCTGATCAAAGCACTTTCCAAGACATTGTTTGCACTTTTGCGGTTTTGCGGTCTGGCTGGCTGCCAGCTCGTCTCTGGAGATCTGCCTCGAGGAATCCCCATTGAAATGCATTACTCCATTCACTTTCAATGGGGAAACGCCGCTCCTCCTCTCAGGCCTGCAGGTCTTCTGTGATATCGGGCCCAAATTGCCGGAATCTCCATAGGATTACATGGGCTCCAATGGCGACCTATGGAGATGCTGCCAAATGGAGACTGAAATGGCGGGAAATGGGACAAAGGGCAATAAACATGTAAATGCAATTAACCCTTTCCCTCCCAAACTGATCCCAGTGTATGTGGCTGGTGCATACACTGTAAAGGCACAACCACCAATAATTGTACCAACATATACATCTAGCAAATAGAACACCTTTAACCATGAGGCAGGGGAATAAAAACACATGCAATCCCTCTAAATGTGGAAAACATGATAACCATGGGAAAAACCTTTTGGTTGTGATGCAGGGGAACATATGTATTATGGGTACATTTCTAGTTAACCCCTCACCTCCCAGACGGTGGAAGGGGGTGCCTAATGGGGGTGACCCCTTTAATACTCGCTTGGCTTCTCTCCCCCATCACAGTCTCTCACTCCCTCCCTCCAGTGTGTCTCACTCACTCTCCCTTCCCTCCAGTGTGTCTCTCTCACTCCACTCCAGTTCGTCTCTCACCTTCCCCAGTGTGTCTGCCCCCCCCCCCAATATGTCTCACACCCCCATGTCTCACCCCCCCTCGGCCCATGTTTCTTTCAGCCCTCCCTCTGCCCATGTCTCTCTTTCACTCCCCCTATCCCCATGTCTCTCTTTAACCCCCCTTCTGCCCATGTCTCTTACACAATGACGAGAAAGGAGGAGATTCACAGGAGACTTGATTTGAGTTTTGAAAAACTTCAATAAGGTGTTCACAGCATCACAGCTTTAGTACAGATAACGTTTCAGGACTAATGTGTCCCTTCCTCAGACCCAACACCTGAGGTGTTGGAGGTGATGGGTCTGAGGAAGGGACACATTATACCTGAAACGTTATCTGTACTAAAGCTCTGATGCTGTGAACACCTAATTTAAGTTTTTCAAAACTCAAATCAAGTCTCCTGTGTGCTCCTCCTTTCCTTCATGTTGTGCCATTATCAGGTCCAGCCTTGAGACGCCGGGACCATTGGAAGGTAAGCACCAGAAGCAGAATTATACTTGCATGTCTTTATTAACAGTGGTGGGCCATTTATTTCTATGATTGCTCTTACACAATGACACACACTCACACACACACACTCACACACACAAACTCTCACACACTCTCACACTCACTTTATAACGCTACATGCAGCAAGGCAGACGAGGTGCTGCAAGAGCTGTGCTGCACAGCGCCACCTAATGCCTGACTGAGAAATTGCAGCTACAGACAGGCTGCTTTTTTGAGGGGGAAATCTGGCACAGTGAGTGCAGGCGGCCCGTCCGTAGGTGGAAACCACTGCGACAACCCCATTTGGGAAACACCGCATTAGGGGTCTGCAACCGTAGGATGGCATCCTGGATTTTGTTCATTAATCATCTAGGTCGGCATGAGAAGGACCTTATTGTTTGTCAGGGTCCACAGCATCATCTGCATCCGTCGTAAGAAGTCAGATAGGTCTTCCCTCTCCTTTTGCTTGAGGGCATGGAACTGGGTCAACAACGCAATTGGATCGTCCTTTCGACCATAGGCCTTGGTTAGTGCCTGGAGCAGGTCTTTAGCCTAAGCCTCTTCATGGCACTCACGGTACAGTTGTAAAAGGTTGGTGGCCGTAGACATTTCATGATTCTTTGCCTATTATCTGCGTCCGTGCACGTCCACTCAGGCAGTACTTGTACTGCATGGTCGCAGCACTCCTCAAAGGCCTCTTCCCCCTGTGGGGTGGGCCGTAGCCCAGAGAAGGCCTTCAACTTGCAGTAAGTTTGCTCCAGGGCCAGCTGACCTATGTGTTCAATCAGTTGCTGTAGGACTCCTACAAGTAACTGGGCCCCATCTGTACTGCTGATACTGTGGTGACTTGGTTCGGGCCTTTGACTGTCAGCTTGGCTTCGGCAAGGGCTCGCTGATGGAGACACAGGTGGGGACACCCGACATTCTACCACGCCGGGGAGGACACTAAGGGTCCCTGTTCGTGTGCTGCATTTGGGGTATATGAATGGACTTCCCCCTGGTGGAGCTTCAGGTAGCGGTAGAAATTGTGGCGCATCATCATGGCAGTCAACTAGCACTGTACTCCACAGATTGGATGCGTCCCATTTTACATCTATGATGTTGGCTTTAGTGAACCCCGGTCTCTTTCTTAGGGTGGCGCGCAGGTCAGGCAAAGGTAGGGATACCGGAACCTGGCTGATAGCGACCATGTGGCTGGGCCACGCTTGGCGTCGTAGGGCCCACTTGTGAAAACTGTGGTGTGACGGCAGGGACATATTCCCTTCTGAATGAGATTGTCTTCAATTTAGATTGGGCACCCTATGTCTGGAATCTCGGCAGCGCCTCAAAATGTAACACTTTAACATTTAACATGCTAACTGAGGCCTGTAGAGTCTGAGATGTAACTCTTGTTTTTTTTGCAATTTCTCTGAGCATTGCACGGTCTGACCTTGGGGTGAATTTGCTGGGACGTCCACTCCTGGGAAGATTGTCAACTGTCTTGAATGTTTTCCACTTTTGAATAATCTTTCTCACTGTAGAATGATGGACTTTAAATTGTTTGGAAATGACCTTATAACCCTTCCCAGATTTATGGACAGCAACAATTGCTTCTCTAAGATAATTGCTGATGTGTTTCCTCCTTGGCATTGTCTTAACACACACCTGAATGCTGCAGACCAGCAAACTGCTAAAACTTCGGCTTTTATAGAGGTGGTCATACTTGCTGATGATTAATTAATCAAGGGCATTTGATTAGCAGCACCTGTCTGCTACTTAGCATCTAAATTCCTATGGAAGCAGTAAGGGTGTAATTAGTTTTTCACAGATAGTTTCTCCATTTTGGCTTTTTTTTTGTTAAATCCTGACACGGTGTAATATGTCATGTGTTGTTGTTCATCTGAGGTTGTATTTACCTAATTTTAAGACCTGCTAAGAAACAGATGATTGTTTTATGTCCTGATATGTAAAACCATAGAATTCAAAGAGGGTGTACTTTCTTTTTCACACAACTGTGTGNNNNTGTGTGTGTGTGTGTGTGTATATATATATATATATATTATATTTATATATATATATATATATAATATATATATATATATATATATATATATATATATATATATATATATAGACGTGTGGTGACCAGGGGATCACTCTTTTGATACCAACCTTGCTGTGGTGTTCTTTTGTCATCAGGATCCCCTGGTCACACAGTCTATATGCCACCTATGGGACAAGCATCTGCTTCCTGAACTAAACCGTGAGTGCAAATCTTCAAACCATGACCATATCTTTCTAAGAGTTTTTTTTGCACCACCTCAAACAGTTACCACCCTTACTTTAGCTGAAGGTTTGGGATTGTTTACAGCTATTGTATTTTTATGACCATACTCGTATTATTTTTAATGGAGGAATTTGCAGACTTTGCGGGAATTTTACTACATTATCAGACACTGCCAGTTTTCAGCGACGCTGAGATAGCCAAAATAGGTACGCTGAGTCATTTGAATCAGTTTTTGGGACCAGACAAACCAGTTGACATTTTACAAGACCTAATTAAGCTCAAGAAACGAGAAGTAGATTTCTTTCTTCATGGAGTGACACTATCACACTACCCTAAAGAGAAGTTACTCCCACGGGTTTTAGAATCAGGAATCAGCCCACCATTGGACGCAATGATCAGATTTTTGCAAAAAATGGATTGCCATTCTGAATAAATGCTTAGTGACCTTATGATTCTGGTCATAGAGCAATCTAGTAAGGAAATTGCAAAAATCAGACAAGAAATAGATCAGATCCAAGGAAAGCAGGGTGATAAACTTTCAGCTGACACAAGTACTGATTGGACGATAAGATCCAGACCACAATTGATAACTACAGGGACAATCTCATTAAGTTAAGAAAGAAAAGCTGCGGCTGTTAAAGCTGACTACAAAGATCGCAAGGCGTCTATGCTGGTTGCTAGGACTAGGGGAACCTAATGCAGGTCGTGGGGGACAGAGACGTAAATCCACTCATGCTAGGAAGATCTGCCTACAGATCAGGTGTGCCTACGAGTGACACTGACTTCTCAGATAACACAGGGCTCTGGAAGTGATTTTTTAGGTCCAGCGAATGCGGCCACGCCAAACCTCCGTTTCCAGATACAGACGGAAGGGACCCACCAGGAGGGGGTGGGAGAAAATCGGCGGTATCCAGAGTGCGAAAACAGGAGAGGCAGAGGACCTCGCGGACGCAGGCCAGCACGGTAATATACAACTTTACGGACTTTACACTATAACCGCGGCGCAGCTAAGTGTTCTCCATAAAGGCCTTAGTTTTGTACCCACTAACGTTCAACGCAGCTTTAACTGGAAGTTGAAATGTATAAACTTAGCTAAGAGACTTTTTCATCAAACAGCCCCCACTCAGCCAAGGTGAAGGCAAACACGTTTAAATGCAGACACAACAATTTTGATCCTCAAACGAACAACCACAGTATTTCTGCTTTCATGAATGTTTTAGATAAGGAAACTGGCATTGATATCAAGACCAATAAATCAGCTACTATAACATCACAACGAGAAGAAAAATCTGCTATTGACACACTTAGAAAAAAACAAAGATATCATCATCCGCGCAGCGGACAAAGGGGGTGGCATTGTGTTACTCAAATATGTGGACTTAAGAAAGGAAATAGAGGATCAATATCCAAAACATCCAATATGAGTGCCTACCAGGGGATCCCACAGTGGAGTAAAAAGGAAGTGGATTCGATCATACAGATGGGAGTTTCGAAACAACTGGATCTCTGAAGAAACGGGCAAATTTCTTACACAGCCCTTTCCAAGAATACCAATCCTGTACACATTGCCTAAACATACACAAATCAGCCACGAATCCCTGGAAGGCCTATATTTCCGCAAGAGGGTCTCTATGTCATCCACTATCTCAATCATTAGATTTTTTCTCCACTATGCAGTCGGGTATGAGCTCTTTCGTTTAAAGACACAACAGATTTCATTTTACAGATTGTAGACATCAAATTGGAAAAATGGAATATATTCTGTCACTCTAGACGTCAGAAGTCTGTACACCAATATACCCCACCAAGGGGGCTGGATGCTGTTAGATCCAAGTTTGGGGCCTTTCCAACAAACTGAGGGTCCACCGGTGGAATTCTAATGTTGCTCATGAAAATCATCTCCAACAGAATTATTTTAGATTCGAGAGAAGCACTTATTTGCAGTCTAACGGGAACCGCAATGGGGTCTATATGGCCCCAGCATATGCTAATCTATTCATGGATGTTTATGAACATACGCACATCTTACATGATGCCCCAATGCGGTTTGTATCAAGAAAACCTAAGAATACATAGATGACATCTTTATATATGGGACGGGACAGAGAGTGCGCTCTTAGGAATATTGAATAAACTTGAGATCAAATTCCATCCACCATCAGATTCACAGCACAGATTTCCTTTTGGACACCATAGGTTACAGGTCCGGCGGTGGGTTGGCCACCAGGCTTTATCACAAAGATACAGACAGAAACACGCTGTTGTATGCCACCAGCCACCACCCAACACCTCTCAAGAGGGGACTCCCCTTCTCACAGTTTCTGAGATGAATGAAAAGGATAATTTCTAATCCGGATGAACTGGAACCGGCACTTACAGACATGGCAGCACGTTCCAAGATAGGGGCATTGATCCACAGGACATCATGAGGCCCGGAGGAAAGTAAGAAGCCTTGACAGAGTGGCTTTGCTGCAATCGAACAAAATTAAACCTATCACAACGTTGTCATTTGTCAGCACTTTTGCACGGCGTCCAAACCGCATCAAACGTTAGCGTACATAAGAAACTGGCATATCTAGCCATGATAACAAAATGAAAAATCTGTAAAGATCCCCCATTGTTCTGCTACAAGCGGGGACAAAACTTAGGTGATATGCTGATGCAAGGGGACAGTGGACAAATATGGACCCACCAAAACCTGGCCGAAAGAAAACCAGGATTCGTACCGGTGCATGGGTGTACGAATTGTGGCTTCATGCAAACGGGCTCCAGCTATTCCCATCCGCACCAGTGGGGCTTCAATCAAAATCAAGCATTTCAAACTGTGAGTCCCGCTTATCGTGTATATGATCACGTGCCCCTGTGGCCTTCGCTATGTGGGCAAAACGAACGTATGTTGAAGAAAGAATTGCGATCCACCGTTCCACAATTAGGAAAGCAATTGAATAGCACGGACGACAAACTGAGCTCAAATATCTGTCGATTGCTAGGCATTTAAAGAAATGGGCACTCCTTGGCTACATGCGTTGTATGCCCATCCTACAGGTGCAACCACCACCTCGTGGTGGAGACAGAAACAAGATGCTTCTGCAACAGGAAGCACGACAATATATGAACTCAAGAACATTTCACCATATGGACTAAATGAGGATTTGAAGTTAGGCTGTTTTTTGTAAAATGTTTTGTAGAGAGTTTTTTCATTATTCATTGTGCACGTATTTATAGCCGTGTCCAATTCCTCCATCCCCCACCTTTTTTTCCCTGTATGTTTCATGCACAGTCTTCACCCTTAGGTGTTTCGCATCATGGGTGATTGTTGTTACGGATCAACTACAACACAGCCGACAGGCGACATTGAACAACATAGAGTTATGGACTCCCTTTTTTGTAGATTTTTTAAGCCACACATACATCATCCTACAATATGATGGAGCGTAGCTGCTCGCATTAAAGTTTGCCAGCAGATTAACAATATATGGTGATTGTACCTATTATCTGGGTTTAATTCGACAGCTTTGCATTTTCATTGACATTAGAGTCTCCCAGGTATATACTGTAATGGACATCATATACCAGATATGGATGGTGTATCCCTTTAAAACTGTTTGGTACTGTGTTTATTTTTGCCCTCCTTACATTCAACGTATGGACCAATGTTTTAATGTATTACTGTAATTGCAGCATGGATTATATCTGTGGTAACACCATGTCCGTGCCTTCTCAATGGTTGTCACAGACGCTGGCGGGTTGCTTAGAATATACACGGCGCAATGTGCATTAGATTCTAACCCTGTGTGTGTGTAGCACTCCCTCCTTGATCGAGTCACGTTGGCGTTACTTATTTTCTATTGCGCATGCGCGCATAGCGTATTCGGTGGCATTCAAACATATCCCTCCCCCTTGCAGTCAGGGGTTGAGTCACTACGGAGACATGCGCATGCGCGCGTGAGTAATAAGAACTCACGCACGGGAGTACATACCATCGATACACACACGGCGCCCCCCCCTCCCCTTCTGGGAATGCGATCGTACATTAAGGGTTCATTGCGCAATGCGCTGTAAGTTAGCGAGAGGCCGTTGCGCCCCTCCAAACCCTCCTCTTCCCCTCCAGTCCCCACTGTGTAAGAGACGCGATCGGGCAGTGTTTTGGGTAAGGTACCCAGACGTTGTGGGAATCACTCCATTAACAGGCTGCACTGAGTACAACACAAATGCGGCAAATGAGTCCTTGGGTTGTCAGTTTAACACGTTCCTGGCAAAAGTCTATTACGGGCAGTTTCTTTAAATATGCACCTGAATATTGCATTTTCATTTTTGTACTGACTCAGATCTAGATGTATAAACATGTTTTCTTTTTTACTATACAATATGCAATGTGTAGCCATGGTTACCAAGACGCAATCTGGGTGCACAGTGACATCACTATGTGGACAGCATTGGTACAACAGGTGACCAATTAGCAAAGGTTTAGATCCAGGTGTTTCATTGGTGCGGTCAGTATCAGTTTGCACGATTGGCTGTGACGTGTTGTGGGTTGTACCTGGGATTGCAATTAGGATTTTATGTGATTGGTTTCAGGTGATTTCATGTATGTTTTTATATGTTTGTAGGGTATATATGGGTGCTGTTTTAGTTGTTGTGCACTGCCCTGAGGAAGGTCCCGTGTGAGGACCGAAACGTTGGCGGCCTTGTGTTCCACAATACACTCTTTTGTACTTTGTTTTTGGTTTCTTTGGGGGTTTATTTATATGATTTTCTGATTTATTCAGTCAGGGCAGGCTCTTCAGTCAGCTGTTTGTTGTCTTTCATTATTTTTTATTTAATAAATTACCATACTATTTTTGCATATACTTGTCTGAGTGCTTTTTAGAGGTTTTCTTTTTTGTGTTATATATTTACCCTTTCCTCTAGCACCGCCTAGCAGTTAACGTGTTTCTGTGATTCTTTCTCAGATTTTACTTTTTTGGTTTTAAGATGAGGTTTAGACATTGCAATATTTAATTGGTAGTATGCGGATTCCACCCCTGTGTATGATATTTGATATATATATATATATAGTGTGACAACCGGCTTAATCGGGCTCCGCGTCTGTCCGGGACTGTTAGAAACCACGGTCTTTTGGGGTAGGTTAAATGATGAGGCGTCACGTGCGTTCCTTTAACAGGCTAGCCTGGTTATTCAGTCCCAGGCACTGGATTGCCACCAGTGCATACAACAGAAACACAGCAAAACAAAAAAAAGCTGCTACCTGAGCAACTAAACTTAACTTAGGTTTCCCGACCAGGGTTTGTTGAAGTGGCTTTTCACTCCAAAAAAACACAAGGTACTTTGCGTTTAGACCACAAAGCAAACAGAATGATTTAACTTTTGGGGGAGAGGCTTTCCCCTCTCTGCTTCCAGCAGATCCTGTTCTCCAGGCTCTTGGGGCGAGGGAAGAGGGAACCAGGGAAATCAGTCTTAAATATCTGATTTCTATATTAGCATGACAGGTGGACAGAATCAGGCAGCAAGACAAACTCTGGTCTGGATCCCTCCTCCCAGTTCCAGCAATGGCCAAACTGGCGGATGGAGTGCATGTATTATGAGGGCTGCACCTCCCAGGCCAAAACGGATAGAAAATGTTGCAGTATCCTGGGCTAGTAAAATTGGGGGTGCTCCACCTAGTGACACTTCAATATATTCCTAAACACATCCTGAGGTAGGATAAGGAGTGGGTATACGTACTCCTTGAATAAAGGGCCTAGGGTGTCTTTAGTGTCCGAAACGCGGACGGATGGGTGTGGTGTCCCCCATGGGGGTTTTATGTCTTCCAGTATAGTGCGGAATTAGATAAGGGACGTTGAGTTTTATCTCCCACCGGACCCATGTTCCCGGATGTGCGCCATTTGCTGCTATTCTACGTGCTTCAGTATCCTGGGAGCCCTATATATGAATTATCTCATCACCCTGGTTCTGTTCAAATGATTCCTTCCCCCCAGCCAGAACTCGAGGATGATGCGACAGGATATTAGGGGTGCATCCTTGACAATCGTCGTCAGGCAGTGCCAATGTGTGCCCTGGACTGGCTTCCACAGAAATTTAAAGGGTTTTGTAGGCTTAGGAACCACCCGTGGCTCACTTAGGCATTCTTTCCCTGTTTGGACACATCAGGTGAGGGGTGCATGTCCGTGACCAACGGAATTTTTCTACCCCAAACAGTATACTTATGATAGGTATACACCCACTGTTATTGGACGAAACACTTTTCTCGATCTATGGAGTAATTTCTCTCACGGGGATTTAGTTTCTACTTAAATTAACGAGATGGGGTGCTCTCCCTTGAGAATCTGGGAGAGAGAGACAGTCCCCAGCCCTACCTCTAGAGTGCGCGGGTGATGTTGTTGAACTAAAAACTCTTTAGAGAAGTCAGGTCTGACCAACACTGGTTGGGCACGAGAGAGCTTCTTCAGGCTTCTAAAGGCCAGTGTGATCGGTTTCGGGTGGACCACGCCTCTTGACCATTAGCGGTGCTCTGCTTTTGTGATGGTGGTTAGTGGGGTTGCCTCTTATAGTTGCAAAATGGGAATAAACCTTCTATAAAAACCAATTAATCCCAAAAGGTCTTACAAGTGTTTTTTGTGTAACTGGCTTGGCCCAATTTGTTGTAATGCATCTTACTTTGAGGTTTGGGGTTTGAAGTAAACCTCTGCCAATAGAATACCCAGATACTTGGCCTCCTCCGACCACTAGTGCATTTAGGGGGTGGTAGCAGTGGTGGCAAAGTTAGTCCAGCAGACCGAAATGCGTTACAAGCACAGCTTTGGACCTTTGGAAGGTGGTAGGGATTTTGCCAATCTTCACTATGGATTGACCAACATCATCAGGGAGGCGGCAGATACCGAGCTGTGTCGTTTATTAAAATTTATTTATCCAATTCTTGGAATGTGGCGGGGACGCTCATTGTAAGCCCAAGAGGCAGCACCCTTGGAAGACTTATGATGAAAGAGGCACGTCTGGGGTTGGAGTAGAGGTGTTTGTTTCTTTTTCCTTCTGTGAGGGGAACGCCAGTACCCTTGTGGTTAGGTTCAGGTGTGAGAATCGGGCTTTTGCACCAGTCTCGCCCAGTTCATAACACCTGGGCATAGGATAAAGTATCAAATTTTGACACAGCGATGTTTAGTTGTACGGTAGTCATGCAAAACCTTGGTTCGCTGATACCGTTGGTTTTGGGAATAGAAAAATATAGGGCTCGTCACCCACTTGGGTTCCTCAAATTTGCAGTTTTAGCATTTTTTTAACCTCGTAAACCTTAGTAGCCCTCTCTTTTGGCCTCTGGGAGTTAGGTTACGGTTTAAGTAGTTTTTTAAGGTAACTCGGACCCCCCGGTTCAGAGACTAGGTATGTTCAATTACGCTACGTTTCTACCTGGTCGTGTAAGAGAAGACTTTTTGTTTGTCATCACTAAATTCTGGAGACTCTTTGGTTCATGATGGAACTGGAGGGTTTTAAGCTATGCTAAATATGGGTACATGTTTCTCGATTGCTCTGACGGACCGGGCGGCGGTACTAGGAGGGTTAAAGACGCTCTCTCTATTTTTCCAGCCGTCGTCTTAAGTAGGTTTATATAGGTAAATTGGCTCTGGTTTCCTCACGACCTGGCTGTCTGCTCACCTTGTATATTTGACTTCTCCCACCTGCTTACCAAGACGCTCATATGGCCCAGCCACTTAGCAAGGAAAAATTTACTCTCTACGGTGCGGAACCAAGACTAGTACGCCGACTATTGCCTGGAAAGAAAAAAAAAAATTCGGAACCCTAGCACGCTTTAAGACGATTCCTGGCTTGGTCTCTTAGCTTATCCAGTGTGGTCCCTAACTTGTAGGTAGGTCTGCAGCTATGCGGTCTGCTTTGGGGCAACAGCTCTAATTATCACTTTTGTTATGGGGGTACAAATCGTGGCTTGTGACCAAAGGTTCATGTGGGGCTCAAGAATGTCAAGAACACTGGGTGGGTCAGCCATACAATAGTTTTTTAAAACGGGGAGGAGGAGAAAGAAGGAAGCCTTGGATGATTGGGGAACCCTCCCTTAATGCAAATCACAGGTATGGTAACAAACAATCCAGTTGTTCCCAATCATTATCGAGCCCGCCCGGCGTAACTGCTCTGAAGGTTTTTATTGAAACGTTTCCATAAACCATGGGTTTGTGGATGATAGACTCTGAGGTTTCTGAGATGGCTTGATTTTTAGGATTTTACAAAACTCTTTGTACTTGGGACAGAAAATGGGATGTTCCATTGTTCAGTTAAGATCTCTTTTGGATAATCCGACCCTGGGTTGGTAGTAAACAAGAGAACTATTAACTCTTTTGCTATGTTTTTAGCAGAGGCGCTACGTAGGGGAATTGCATCAGGATATCGGGTGGCATAATCTAATATTACCAATTATATGGCTGATGCCCCCTAGCAGACTTATTAGGGGGGTCCTACTAGATCCATAGCAATCCAGTCCAAAGGTTACAGACTATTATGGGAAGGGGTAAAAATTGGGATGAAAGTACGAGGATCTGAACAGGCTGGATGGTCGGGTTGAGGCGGTGGGATTGAAACATCTGGGATCTGATGAGGAGAAATAATTGTCATTTCTGCCAGAACCCCAGGCCAATAGAAACTCGGGAGGAGAAACCTTTTCTTTTTGTCCTTTTCCACACCCTAGGTGTCCCCCAATGGGTGACATGTGAAAGGTGTAATTAATAAAATTCGAAGGAAGGTAAGTCCTCCGGTAACAACAATTGGTTCGTGTAATTGATTTCCTTTTATCAACCCATAGTATAATAGGGTCATTTCTAACTCAAAGTAGGGAGGGGGTAGGCAAGTTAGTGGACCTATGATTGCCCGGAAGGACTATTCTGGTCCCGTATATTCCCACTTGATTCCGCTTAATGTGGGGTTTTGCCCACTGGGCCTTATTAAAACCCCCCCAGGGGCTGAACTCTAGGTCAGCGAAGGTTCTTCCTGTTCTTGGTGGTAAGCCATGTTCAACATCTTGATTTGGGGTATTCCCTACCAAGGTGGCAATGGGAAAGGGGATTATTTTACAGGCACTTCTTCATCTTTCCCCTTGTTATTTGGGCCCTCGTACCACCTTTCTGAAAAAGGAACGGGTTGTTTTTTTTCTATTACTTCTTTATGGTCCGCCGCTATGAATTCTGGGCGCTTATTCTGAGAGGAGGACACATTTTTATGAAAATGGGGAAAGTCTGTCTCTCTATTAACACATCATGTGACCAATTTGGGACCTTACCCCTTTGAAATCCAAATAACAAACTTCTGTTTCAATAAGGAACATCAAAGTGGAATATTCGTTTGATTACCCCAGTATACAACAATTGTCACTCTTTGTTAACTGTTTACCTGTCTCTTCCCAATAGCAAAAGGTAGTTCGGACACTAGTGTAACCATACTACCAGAGTCAAGTAGTAGTGCCCCCGAACTCTTTACCTTTTTCCTTACAAAGGCCCAGAGCTGGTTATTCAAGGGGCATCTGGGCGTAGGGCCCATACATTGAGACAACCAACGAAATTAGGTTCAAGCGTCAGTATTTAGTGGGTTTATAGACTTTCGCGGTGTGGGGCGGATGTGCCCTCCATAACAATTACACATTTAGGGGTACATCGTCTGGGCCCACTGAGCCCGTTTCGGCTCCCCACGTGATGTTGA
>WSYH01009708.1:0-7500 GCA_036426205.1 Ascaphus truei | reverse complement strand
GGGCCTTTCCAACACATGAGGGTCCACCGGTGGAATTCTTAATGTTGCTCATGGAAATCATCCTCAACAAGAATTATTTTAGATTCGAGAGAAGCACTTATTTGCAGCTAAGCGGGACCGCAATGGGGTCTAATATGGCCCCAGCATATGCTAATCTATTCATGGATGTGTATGAACATACGCACATCTTACATGATGCCCCACATGCGGTTTGTATCAAGAAATACCTAAGATACATAGATGACATCTTTATTATATGGGACGGGACAGAGAGTGCGCTCTTAGAATTCATTGAAAACTTGAATCAAATTCCATCCACCATCAGATTCACAGCACAGATTTCCTTTTTGGACACCATAGTGTACAGGTCCGGCGGTGGGTTGGCCACCAGGCTTTATCACAAAGATACAGACAGAAACACGCTGTTGTATGCCACCAGCCACCACCCAACACCTCTCAAGAGGGGACTCCCCTTCTCACAGTTTCTGAGAGTGAAAAGGATAATTTCTAATCCGGATGAACTGGAACCGGCACTTACAGACATGGCAGCACGTTTCCAAGATAGGGGCTATGATCACAAGGACATCAATGAGGCCCTGGAGAAAGTAAGAAGCCTTGACAGAGTGGCTTTGCTGCAATCGAACAACATTAAACCTATTCAACAACGTTGTCATTTTGTCAGCACTTTTTGCACGGCGTCCAACCGCATCAAACGTAGCGTACATAAGAACTGGCATATCTTAGCCAATGATAACAAAATTGGAAAAATCTGTAAAGATCCCCCATTGTTCTGCTACAAGCGGGGACACAACTTAGGTGATATGCTGATGCAAGCGGACCCAGTGGACAAATATGGACCCACCAAAACCTGGCTCGAAAGAAAACCAGGATCGTACCGGTGCCATGGGTGTACGAATTGTGGCTTCATGCAAACGGGCTCCAGCTATTCCCATCCGCACAGTGGGGCTTCAATCAAAATCAAGCATTTCCTAAACTGTGAGTCCCGCTTTATCGTGTATATGATCACGTGCCCCTGTGGCCTTCGCTATGTGGGCAAAACGACACGTATGTTGAAGGAAAGAATTGCGATCCACCGTTCCACAATTAGGAAAGCATTGAATAGCACGGACGACCAAACTGAGCTCAAATATCTGTCGATTGCTAGGCATTTCAAAGAAATGCGGCACTCCTTGGCTACTATGCGTTGTATGCCCATCCTACAGGTGCAACCACCACCTCGTGGTGGAGACAGAAACAAGATGCTTCTGCAACAGGAAGCACGACTAATATATGAACTCAAGACCATTTCACCATATGGACTAAATGAGGATTTGAAGTTAGGCTGTTTTTTGTAAAATGTTTTGTAGAGAGTTTTTTCATTATTTCATTGTGCACGTATTTTATAGCCGTGTCCAATTCCTCCATCCCCCACCTTTTTTTCCCTGTATGTTTCATGCACAGTCTTCACCCTTAGGTGTTTCGCATCACTGGGTGATTGTTGTTACGGATCAACTACAACACAGCCGACAGGCAGACATTGAACTAACATAGAGTTTATGGACTCCCTTTTTGGTTAGATTTTTTAAGCCACACATACATCATCCTACAATATGCATGGAGCGTAGCTGCTCGCATTAAAGTTTGCCAGCAGATTAACAATATATGGTGATTGTACCTATTATCTGGGTTTAATTCGAGGCACTTCTGCATTTTCTATTGACATTAGAGTCTCCCAGGTATATACTGTAATGGACATCATATACCATGATATGGATGGTGTATCCCTTTAAACATGTTTGGTACTGTGTTTATTTTTGCCCTCCTTACATTCAACGCTATGGACCAATGTTTTAATGTATTACTGTAATTGCAGCATGGATTATATCTGTGAGTATCACCATGTCCGTGCCTTCTCAATGGTTGTCACAGACGCTGGCGGGTTGCTAGAATATACACGGCGCATGTGCATTAGATCTAACCCCTGTTGTGTGTGTAGCACTCCCTCCTCTGATCGAGTCACGTTGGCGTTACTTATTTTCTATTGCGCATGCGCGCATGAGTCTATTCGGTGTGCATTCAAGCATATCCCTCCCCCTTGCAGTCAGGGATTGAGTCACTACGGAGACATTGCGCATGCGCGCGTGAGTATATACTAACTCACGCACGGGAGTACATACCATCTGATTACACACGGCGCCCCCCCCTCCCCTTCTGGGAATGCGATCGTACATTAAGGGTTCATTGCGCACATGCGCTGTAATGTAGCGAGAGGCCGTTCGCGCCCCTCCAAACCCCTCCTCTCCCCTCCAGTCCCCACTGTGTAAGAGACGCGATCGGGCAGTTTTGGGTAAGTTACCCAGACGTGGTGAATCACTCCATTAACAGGCTGCACTGAGTACAACACAAATGCAGGCAATATGAGTCCTTTCTGGGTGTCAGTTTAACACGTTCTTGCAAAAGTCTATTACGGGCAGTTTCTTTAAATATTGCACCTTGAATATTGCATTTTCATTTTTGTACTGACTCAGATCTAGATGTATAAACATGTTTTCTTTTTTACTATACAATATGCATGTGTAGCCATGGTTACCAAGACGCAATCTGGGTGCACAGTGACATCACTATGTGGACAGCATTGGTACAACAGGTGACCAATTAGACAAGGGTTTAGATCCAGGTGTTTCATTGGTGCTGGTCAGTATCAGTTTGCACGATTGGCTGTGACGTGTTGTGGGTTGTACCTGGGATTGCAATTAGGATTTTATGTGATTGGTTTCAGGTGATTTCATGTATGTTTTATATGTTTTTAGGGGTATATATGGGTGCTTGTTTTAGTCTGTTGTGCACTGCCCTGAGGAAGGTCCCGTTGTGAGGACCGAAACGTTGGCGGCCTTGTGTTCCACAATACACTCTTTTGATACTTTTGTGGTTTCTTTTGGGTTTATTTATATGATTTTCTGATTTATTCAGTCAGGCAGGCTCTTCAGTCAGCTGTTTGTGTCTTTCATTATTTTTTGATTTAATAAATTACCATTACTATTTTTGCATATACTTGTCTGAGTGCTTTTTAGAGGTTTTCTTTTTTGTGTTTATATATTTACCCTTTCCTCTAGCACCGCCTAGCAGTTAACGTGTTTCTGTGATTTCTTTCTCAGATTTACTTTTTCTGGTTAAGATAGGTTTAGACATTGCATATATTAATTGGTAGTTGATGCGGTATCCACCCCCTGTGTATGATATATATATATATATATATATAGTGTGACAAACGGCTTACTCCGGGGCTCCGCCGTCTGTCCGGGACTGTTAGAACACGGTCTTTTGGGGTAGGTTAAATGATGAGGCGTCACGTGCTGTTCCTTTAAACAGGCTATGCCTGGTTTATTCAGTCCCAGGCACTGAGATTGCCACAGTGCATACAACAGAAACACAGCAAAACAAAAAGCTGCTCACCTGAGCAATAACTTAACTTAGGTTTTCCCTGACTCAGGGTTGAAGTGGCTTTTCCACTTCCAAAAACAAAACAAGGTACTTTGCAGTTTTAGACAAAAAGCAACAGAATGATTTAACCTGTTTGGGGAGAGGCTTTCCCCCTCTCTGCTTCCAGCAGCCTTCCTGTCTCCAGGCTCTTGGGGCGAGGGAAGAGGAACCAGGAAATCAGTCTTAAATATCTGATTTCTAATTAGCATGACAGGTGACAGAAATCAGGCAGCAGACAAACTCTGGTCTGGATCCCTCATCCCCCAGTTCCAGCACTTGCCAAACTGTGGGATGGAGTGCATGTATTATGAGGCTGCACTCCCAGGCCAAACAGGATAGAAACTGTTCAGTATCCTGGGAGTAAACAATTGGGGGTGCTCCACCTAGTGACACTTCAATATATTCCTAAACACATCCTGAGGTAGGATAAGGAGTGGGTATACGTACTCCTTGATAAAGGGCCTACAGGTCCGAAACGCGTAGGAGGTGTTTGTGTCCCCATGGGGGTTTTTATTCTTCCAGTTATGTGCTGAATTAAAGGACGTTTTTATCTCCACACCTGGCTCCCTGTTTCCCTGGCTGTGCGCCATTTGCTGCTATTCTACTGCTTCAGTATCCTGGGAGCCCTATATATGGAATTTATTACCATCCCCTGGTTTCTGTCACATATCCTCCCCCCCAGCTCAGACCTCGAGGGATGAGCGACCATGGATATTAGGGAGTGCATCCTTGACAATCCGTCAGCATTGCCATGTTTGTGCCCTGACCTGTGTTCCACAGAAAATTTAAAGGGTTGTAGGCTTAGGAACCACCTGGTCACTCTAGCATTCTTCTCCCTGTTTTGACACATCCAGGTGAGGGGTGCATGATCCGTGACCAACCGGAATTTTCTCCCCAACAGTTAGTATTTGATAGTATACAGCCCACTTTATTGCGAAACACTCTTTCTCGACTATGGAGTAATTTTTCTCCTGGGGATTTAGTTTCCTACTTAAATAAAGGATGGGGTGCTCCTCACCTTGAGACTCCTGGGAGAGTACAGCCCCCAGCCCTACCTCAGATGCGTCGGTTTGAACTAAAAACTCTTTAGAGAAGTCAGGTCTGACCAACACTGGTTGGGCACAGAGAGCTTCTTTCAGGCTTCTAAAGGCCTGTTCGGTTTCGGTGGACCACTTTACCATTAGCGGCTCTCTTGCTTTTGTGAGGTCGGTTAGTGGGGTTGCCTTAGTTGCAAAATTGGGAATAAACCTTCTATAATAACCAATTAATCCCAAAAAGGTCCTTACTTGTTTTTTTGTAACTGGCCTTGGCCAATTTTGTATCGCCTCTACTTTGAGTGTTTGGGGTTTGAGTAAACCTCTGCCAATAGAATACCCCAGATACTTGGCCTCCTCCAGACCAATAGTGCATTTAGCGGGGTTGGCAGTTAGTCCAGCAGACCGAACTGCGTCAAGCACAGCTTGGACCTTTTGGAAGGTGGTATTGCCAATCTTCACTATGGATTACCACATCATCCAGGTAGGCGGCAGCATACCGAGCATGTGGTTTTAAAATTTTATCCATCATTCTTTGGAATGTGGCGGGAGCTTCATGTAAGCCAAGAGGCAGCACCCTATACTGAAAGAGGCCGTCTGGGGTTGAGAAGGCTGTCTTTTCTTTTTCCCTTTCTGTGAGGGGAACCTGCCAGTACCCTTTTGTTAGGTCTAGGGTCGTGAGATATCGGGCTTTGCCCAGTCTCTCTACCAGTTCATCAACCCTGGGCATAGGATAAGTATCAAATTTTGACACAGCGTTTAGTTTACGGTAGTCATTGCAAAACCTTGTTGTACCGTCTGGTTTTGGGACTAAAACTATAGGGCTGTTCCACCCACTTTGGGATTCCTCAATTATGCCTAGTTTTAGCATTTTTTTAACCTCTAAACTTATAGCCTCTCTTTTGGCCTCTGGGATTCGGTACGGTTTAAGGTTAACTCGGACCCCCGGTTCAGAGACTAGGTCATGTTCAATTACGCTAGTTCTACCTGGCTGTGTAGAGAAGACTTCTTTGTTTCTTCTCACTAAATTCTGGACCTCTTGTTTCTGATGAACGGACAGGGTTTCAGCTATGCTAACCTCTGGGTCAGTTTCTCGATTCTCTGACGGACCTGGGGGTACTAGGGTTAACAAGACCTCTCTATCTTTCCAGGGCTTAAGTAGGTTTATATGGTAAATTTGCTCAGGTTTCCTCCTACCTGGCTGTCTCACCTTGTAATTTACTTCTCCCACTCTTTCCAAGACCTCATATGGCCCATGCCACTTAGCAAGGAATTTACTCTCTACGGTGGGAACCAGAACTAGTACCCTATTGCCTGGAAAAAAAATTCTGACCCTAGCACCCTTATTATACGTATTCCTGTGGGTCTCTTGAGCTTTTTCCATGTGTTCCCTCACTGTAGGTAGGACTGCAGCTATGCGGTCCTGCATCTGGGCAACATGCTCTATTACACTTTTGTATGGGGTAACCTCGTGTTCCCAAGTCTCTTTGGCTATATCCATGTAGCCCCTTGGGTGTCAGCCATACAATAGTTAAAACGGGGAGAAGCCTGTGGATGATTGGGGAACCTCCCTAATGGCAAATAACAGGTATGGTAACAAACAATCCCAGTTTTTCCCATCCTTATCGACCGCCCGGCGTAACATGCTCTTTAAGGTTTTATTGAACCGTTCCACTAAACCATGTGTTTGTGGATGATAGACTGAGGTTCTGAGATGCTTGATTTTTAGGATTTTACATAACTCTTTTGTTACTTGGGACATAAATGGTGTTCCCTGGTCAGTTAAGATCTCTTTTGGAATTCCGACCCTGGTAAACAGAACTATTAACTCTTTTGCTATGTTTTTAGCAGAGGCGCTACGTAGGGGAATTGCATCAGGATATCGGGTGGCATAATCTAATATTACCAATATATGCTGATGCCCCCTAGCAGACTTTATTAGGGGTCCTACTAGATCCATAGCAATCCAGTCAAAAGGTACATCTATTATGGGAAGGGGTACCAATGGGCTACGATATGCTTTGAACGGGGCGGTGATCTGACATTCTGGGCATGAGGAGCAATAATTTGTCATTTCTGCCAGAACCCCAGGCCAATAGAAACTTCGGAGAACCTTTTCTTTTGTCTTTTCCACCCCTAGGTGTCCCCCCAATGGGTGACTATGTGCAAGGTGTAATACTACATTACGGAATGTCCGTGGTACCAACAATTGTTTCGTTATAATTGATTTCCTTTTATCAACCCGATATAATAGGTCATTCTCTACCTCAAAGTAGGGGTAGGCAAGTGACCTATCTGATTGGCCCGGAGTACTATTCTGGTCCCGTATATTCCCCCTTGCTTCCGCTAATGTGGGGTTTTGCCACTGGGCCTTCTTAAAACCCCCAGGGCTGACCTCTAGGTCAGCGAAGGTCTTATCCTGTTCTTGGGTGGTAAGCGCCTGTTCAACATCTTGATTTGGGGTATTCCCTACCAAGGTGGCCATGGGAAAGGGGATTTTACAGCACTCTTCCTCTTTCCCCTTTTTATTTGGGCCCTCGTCAACCTCCATTTCTGAAAAAGGGAACGGATTTGTTTTTTCTATTACTTCTTTATGGTCCGCTATTGAATTCTGGGCGCTATTCTGAGAGGAGGACCACATTTTTAGAAAATGGGGAAAGTCTGTCTCTATTAACACATCATGTGCCAATTTGGGTACTATACCCACTTTGAAATCCAAATAACCAAACTCTGTTTCAATAAGAACATCAACAGTGGAATATTCGTGATTATCCCCATGTATACAACAAATTGTCACTCTTTGTTAACTGTTTACCTGTCTCTTCCCAATAGGCAAAAGGTATTCGGACACTAGTGTAACCATACTCCCAGAGTCAAGTAGTGCCCGAACCCTCTTACCATTTACCTTTACAAAGGCCCAGAGATGGTTATTCAAGGGGTCCTCTGGGCTAGGGCCCATACATTGAGACCACAACGAATAAGGTTC
>WSYH01009707.1:0-25175 GCA_036426205.1 Ascaphus truei | reverse complement strand
ATACTGATGTGAATCTACAGAAAAAGCGAATTTAAGGACATTTAACAGACAGAGTATAGGAAAAACGTTTCTTGGATGAATGACCTCACACACCACATGATTCTCACAGGGGAAATAATTTGCTTGTTCAAAGTGTGGTAAACCATTTTATACAACGTGGGACCTCTTGTTACACCAGCAGATTTACACAAGGGAGCAACATTTTAATTTTTTGGAAAACATTTCAGCACTAAGAGGCACCTCAACACACACCAAACAATTCATAAAAGGGGATTACATCATCATCAATTCTGTAATAGGAGGACAGTCCTCAGACACCAGAGCATTTACACAGGGGAGAAACCTTTCCCATGTGCAGAGTGTATAAAATGTTTCTCGGTAAGAAAACCTTGTTACCCAAGTGTTTACACAGGGTAGGTATCTATGTCTTTATTTACATAGTGACATTAGTCACATTAGTGTACATAGACTTCAAAGCACTCATATAAATAACAAATAATACAAATAAAACACAATGGGAAGAAGTGCTTCAGACATAAAAGTAACATTTAGGAAAGGGAGTTCATGCTCCAAAGAGCTTACAATCTAATTGGTTGGTAGGAAGTATGTACAGAGACAGTAGGAGGGCGTTCTGGTAAGTGTGTCTGCAGGTTGTAAATTATCAGCCATGGAGCTACTCATGCTTCCTTAAGCAAGGTGGGTTTTTAAAGGTGGATAGAGAGGGTGCTATTCCGATATTGAGGGGAAGGGCATTCCGGAGGTGTGGGGCAGTCAGTGAGAAAGCTTTAAGGCAGGAGAGGACTTTAGATACGAGAGGTGTAGAGAAGACATCCTTGAGCAGAATGCAAGAGTTGGGATGGTGTATAGCAAGAAATTAGGGCTGAGATGTAAGGAGAAGCAGAAGAGTGTAAAGCTATAATAGTGAGGAGAATTGTGTGTGATACAGGATTTGATATGAAGCTAGGAGAGGGATTTCAGCAGGGGAGACGCTGAGACAGATCTAGGAAAGAGTAGAGTGATTCTGGCAGCAGCGTTTAGGATAGATTATAGGGGAGGCAGGTGAGAGGCAGGAAGGCCAGACAGCAGGAGGTTACAGTAATCGAGACGGGAGAGAATGAGGGTCTGTGTCAGTTTTAGCAGTTGAGCAACAGAGGAAAGGGGCGTATCTTTGCGTAAGAGATGTGTGCAGAGGTGCATAGCATGGGGCTCCCTCCGGGCTCCCGTTGACCCTGTTGGTTCCTCCCGGGTTCCCCTTCATTCCCTTACCTGCCCCTGCGGCTGTGACCGACAACAGAGAATGGGGAGGGTGTGGGGAGGGCTGTGGGTGGGAACTGAGGAACGGAACAGGTTGCAATGGCGATCACATCGCTGACGGCTACCTTTGCAGGCACCCCCATCTTAGAGGCAATTGCATGTGTGCGAGACGCTGCGAATTCGCAGGACAATCGCACAAATGGCAGCCAATAGGTAGAGGCTCCAAGCAGGGCCTACATATCCCATGAGCCTCTGGGACAAGTCACATAGCACGTATCAGCCAATAAGACTCCTGAATCCTCCTGCTCTATAGATAGATACTTTTTGTTCGCTGCAAGCCATGCCAGTCGGAGTTGGGACAAGGAAGGGGGTAAGAGGCCAGATCTCCCCTATTGGGCCCCAGCTAGGCCATGACTCCCCTGTGTAGCTTGTGGTTGCTGCAGGGACACTGCCCAGTAGAACCAATGCATAGGGACAAAGCTAGGACGTGGCTGCATCCTGAACCAGGGTGATCTGGGACCAGATCATCCATCTATGCCCACAGAGACTCTAAGGTGGTACAATCGAAGCAGGACCCACCCAACGTAGAGGCGGAGGCGTCGCGGTTCATCGCTTCAGATCCATGGATCCCATATTCATAATGAGCGCACAGATGTGGACAAATCCGGCAGGTATTTCATCTAACCAAGTGCACCAGAAGAAAAAAAAGGAACAGGCAGCGCTAACCAATTCAAATATAGAACCACAATTTATAACCTTAAGTGTGGATAATATCTACACATAAGGGGCTGCCTAGGATACAACAACTGAACCCCTGGTCAGGAAAGTGTACAGAGAAAGGGAATATGTATCTATAGGCGCCTAATACTAATAAAAAGGATATTAACAATTGAATGAATACGTGACATAGTCACAGGAACATTCACAGAAGTACATTTAGGGTGCACATCACAATAATCATTTTTAATTTTATGAATAGATATAGTGAAAAAACCAAGGTGAAAAAGTGAAAAATAAAATAAAATATTGTTAAAACACGTTGAGCTGATGCTATCGATCCCGAACAACAACACTATTGAAAGTGAATGCACAGAAACTGCCAGGTACTGAAGCTATAGTGTGCTAATCACTGAATGAACCTCCTGCCTGATGTACATAAATCAAGTCCAAAACCTGCCAATCAATGTGAAGTCACAGATATAAAATCTAAAGGAGCGTCACCACACATATAATATGTGTCTTAGTTCATGAACTGGTAGGCTGTGTATTACTGCAAATCAGCAATCCGTGGGAGCAAAGATGGTATACAGAGTCGAGTTGCACAGTTAGTATGGGGATTCCCTCATTGCTAAGCTATCATATGAACGCCACTGCTCCGGGACTTCTCCAAACGTGGGGGGTACGCACGCCAGCCGGCGTTTGGGCGGATAGCTTCACTCGACACCCTATGGAGATCGTGCAGCTATTTCCGAATCAGCTACGGCAGATTCGTCTGGTACTTCAATATGTATTCAGCTTGCAAACGCTGATTCACCACCAATTTCGTGGAGGGGGATAGATATCAGTCAAATGAAACAGTTATGTCTCCGTTGCCGCCCTACGCGTTTCGAAAGCGACTGCTTTCTTCTTCAGGGGTGTAACAGGGGACTTATCCCTGTTCACAAATGTGCCTCTAATCCAGCAGTGTGTTGATTAACTGCTGGTAGCAAATTAACTAGCACCACCTGCCTGATTATAGGTAGTAGAAAAAGCCTGTCTTGTGAGACAGGAAGTAACTCCTTAGCTGACACCTGAGCTGAACTTGGAGACACACTTGTCTTGAGCTCTGCCAAAAGATAGCAGAGCTGCTTTCAAGACACAGGGAAAACTTCTAAACCTGTATGCTGACCAACCCTGGAGACAAGGGACCTGAAGCAGGGACAGTGAAGATTTTCCCTCCAAACCACAAGGAACAGATAAGACTTTTTATATATAAGACTTTTTAAATCTGTTCATTTCATGCTATGTGTTTGGGGCTGGGAGAAATGCTTGACTAAGGGAGATGTGAATTAATTGCCTAGTGTTTCACTAGAAATACTCCCAAGTGATTAGAAGCTTTGTTCCCCCCCCTCCCCCCTGTGTTTGGATGGATTTCCTGATGAAAAGGAAAAGGCACAATAAAGCCTATTATAATTTCACCTTATAAAGTCTCAAATTGTGTACCTCTGTGAACGTCCGTCTACAAGGGGTTATAATGAAAGTGTCCTCGAGTGTCTATTAAATAGGAAATCCATTAATTAGTTGATTTTCACCTGCAGTTTCCTGCACATGCGCATATGGACAGTCTTAGCAATCAGTGGTCGCGCTGTGGTGTTATGCACATGCGCATTGATTAGTCCCATAGCGTTAGTATTCGTGCTGCTGGTTTGACAGTCTCAGCTGATATACATACATATAAAACATACATTACTACTCTAAAACAACCTGGTATACAGGGATTGTGTGGAAAGTGATGAGTGCTTAGATACCCTAATGAATTATCTGTTATTACAAGATAAAAGTGCTTAATTCAAAATATGTGATGTAGATATACAAGAGTGCGTGATTGAATATATAAACTAATATGGTGTGTGTATTCCCATTAACTTAATATAAGTGTATTGTGCATAATAGTTATGCTACAAATTTAGCATTACCATATATATAAACATAGAAAGAAAAGGTGATGCAAAAAAGCGCTAATGGGAATGTATACAGTGAACCCTGCTATGAGGGGGAGCCCTATTGATAGGAAGGCAGCCTGGTGGAAAACTGATGGTACAATCAGATAAGACAGCATAAACAAAAAAAGATACCGGCGCCTAATGAGTCCAAAATAGATGGAAGTCCAGTTGAAATAGTCCCAGTCCCAAGATGATCTACAGTCACTAAATCCTTAGGTGCTCCGTTAGGACTTCATGCAGGGGAAGTGGAACATGGAATGAAAGAAGAGAGATATTTAGTGCAACACAGCTAAACAGATTACACAGACATATAAATGCAAATTGGCTGCCACATGGGGACAAGACAAAAAGTCTATATTTAACCCTCTTGGGGATAATGTTTTAAGCTCGTATATCCAGTATGCCTCACGCATACTGGCTCTTTGTAATCTATCACCACCTCTTGCACTAGCAGGAATTGTCTCAATGGCCTGACATTTAAGACCGCTAGGGTTTTTATCATGATGTGTGAGGAAATGGTGGGATACGCTATGGGTTATTAGTCCTCTTTTTATATTGTATATGTGTTCATATACTCTCCTCTGATATGTTCTTCCGGTCCTTCCCACATATTGCAGGCCACAAGGACATTGGAGCAGATATATGATAAAACACATATGACAGTTAATATGTGACTTGATAGGATGTACTTTCTTGGTAACGTTAGATTTAAAACTCTTAGCATTATTACTGTATGCGCACGCCATACACTTTGAACATTTAAAAAAACCTTTATCTATCATAGCTCTATTCTCTTTTAGATGAATGAGTGGACAACTAGGAGCTATCTTGGATTTTAGATTTGACGCTCTAGTAAATATAATTTGCGGTTTCATAGGTAGAACTCCTGCTAGGACATTATCCCTCAATAGGATTGGCCAATGTTTGTTGATTTTTTTTTTTTTTTTTGGTGCCATGCCATTATATTGTGTAATAAATGGTACCTTTTCAAAGAAATTGTTTTTCAGGTCTTTTTTCTTATAGACAAGAAGATCCTCTCTTCTCATATTGGTAATATCATTGATAACCTCATCTAGAGGGTGCTCTGGGTAATTCCTACTGAGAAACTTGCACTTCAGTTCCTCAGCCTGTGACGCAAAGTCACCAATATCAGAACAATTGCGTCTCAAGCGGTGAAACTGACCCCTCGGTATGTTCTTTATCCATAATGGGTCATGAGAACTATCGGCTCTTAGGTAGGTATTAGCCTGCACTGGCTTGAAGTAAGTTTTAGTATGTAAAGTGTGATTGCTGATATAAATATTCAAATCTAAAAAATCAATGCTCTGTACTGTGATTAAAAGTAAAGTCAAGATTTTTATCGTTATTATTTAAATAAATAAGAAAAAAAGTGTTGTAATTGAGCTTCGCCGCCGGTCCAGATGAATATAATGTCATCTATGTAGCGTTTCCAGAGCACCAGGTCTGCCCCATATGGACAGTTGTTCCAAATCGAACCTTCCTCCCAACTGTCCATAAAAAGATTTGCATAACTTGGGGCAAACCTGGTGCCCATTGCGGTTCCACATACCTGATTATAAAATTGTGAATTGAAGGTGAAATAATTGTGGGTTAAAATAAAAAAAATGCTATCAATCAAAAATGTTTTTTAGCAGATGTAAGTTGAGTGGTGGAATCTAATTTTTGAGATATTGCCCTGCAGCCCAATTGATGGTCTATAACTGTATACAGTGACTTAACGTCCGCTGTTACCAATATGTAATTGGGCTGCCACTCCAAATCCCTTAGGATTTGAAGTATGTGGGTCGTATCTCTCAAATAGGACTTGCTATGTACCACATAAGGCTGCAAATGATAATCAATAAATTGAGATAAATTAGAAGATAAAGATGAAATGCCAGAAATAATAGGTCTACCCGGTGGTGATGTGAGGTGTTTGTGTATTTTGGGTATAAAATAAAATAAAGGTGTACGTGGATGTGGTATGCTAAGATAAGCTGCCTCATCTTCAGTGATAGCTCTATTTTTCAAGCCAGTGTCAAGCAGAGCCTCTAGATCTTTTTGGTATTGATCGAGGGGATCATTGCAGAGGGGGAGGTAAGTAGCTCTGTCATCCAACAGTCTTTTAGACTCAGCCAGATAGTAAGATCTATCCATTACCACTATACCTCCCCCTTTGTCAGCAGGTTTTATAACTAACAGTTCATTGGTCTCTAAATTGTGCAAGGCTTCTTTTTCTTTTATGTTCAAATTATCATTTTTAATTTTGAATGATCGACTGGAATCTTCCAGATCTTTAGTGACCATATCGACAAAAGAACTTACTATGTGCCCTTGAGCAAATTTGGGATAAAAGGTAGATTTCCTTTTGAAAACATTAGATGATGGTATATCTGTTTGTACCTCTTGGTTGGTACCAATTTGGCTAGAAATGGCATCCCTAATAAAATACTTTTTTAAGGCCAATTTCCTAGCAAATTTGTGGACGTCTATATACAGGTTGAAACTGTTTGGACCACAAACTGGAGCAAAAGTGAGTCCTTTCCCTAGGACTCGTTTCTCTAAATTAGTCAAGGTGTACTGACTAATATTGTAGATGTTAGATTCTTGTTTGGGTCTGTTTAGTCTAGTTCTACCAGTACCTCCTCTTCTTCCTCTGGCCCTGTTTTTCTTTTCTTGTAGTTTAGAGGTCGGATAGGGTCCACATGAGGTTTGATGATTTCTACCTCCGGGAAAATGTGGTCCCTCTCCTTCCGCCACTCTAAAAAAGAGAAATTGGTCTTGTTAACAGGGGTGGGTAAGGGTGTAAAAGAAACACTCTCTGTCTCACTTTCTGACTCTATATCGGTCAACACAGTATATTTATTACTCATAGCAATAGGTATTTATTGTGTCTTTGTTATCAGATCATACCGTTCTTTAGCTTTTTTCTGTTGAAGATAAAGGTTTTTGTTGTGTATAGGTAATGCAACCTGAGTTGTTTGGCTAGGAACCAGAATGTTACTGCTAGGTTTTATTGAAACAGTAGCATTACTTCTTTGAGCTGGTTTTGCCCTTTGTGCCCTTGTATTCTTGTTAGTGTCTTGTACTAACGGAATTGGTTTAGTCTCTACTCTTCTTGTATTGTTAGTAGCATAAACATGACTATACCCGACAAACATGTATATCTATATATATATATATATATATATATATATATATATATATATATGTGTAAACCATGCAATATATTTGAATATGTGAAAATGTGATTATATAAATAAATAAATGTCTTTATTAGTTAAACTAATTTGTGTGTATTCCTATTTGTGTTTGATAAGTGTATAAATATATAATATTATAATTATAATACCCGTACATAAAACATACAGTGACTATACAGTAAATAACAATGCCGTTAGATTTAGATTATATTCAACAGGAAGCTATAAACAATATATAGAATTAGTTACCAAAAATTACACAGAATTTACCAAAAGTTTGCAAAACTTGTTAAATAACAATGTTTAGCTAAATAGCAATACAGTATGGATATAGTGCAAAATTAACTATATGAATATAGTGCAAAATTAACCAACCAAAAATGCCTTTAAATCAAAATCTATGTTGAGGCCTAATGGGGATAGAGTACGTAGTTCATAAATCCAGAAGGATTCTCTCCTCCCCAATAGGCTCACAACATTACCTCCTCTCCAATTTGGAGTAATGGTTTCAATTGCAATACACCTTAATCCTATAGGATTTTGACCGTGCACTAGAAGGAAATGGTTTGATACATTGTGTGTTATTAGACCCTTTTTGATATTGTATATATGTTCGTATAGACGTCTTTTAACTGATCTTGTGGTCATGCCCACATACTGCAGACCACATGGACATTCAAGCAAATAAATTACATATGAACTATTGCACATAATACAGTATGTTGTTTGATGTTATAATTTTTTAGAGTATTATTTGATATAAATGTTGATTTTTTTTGTACTATATTTGCAAGCTGTGCATCTATCACAAGGAAAGTATCCCTTACATGGAGTGATCTTACGGTAAATTGGTTGCAGCGATGGGCAACTTGGAGCCAACCTTTGTCCTATATTGGGTGCTTTTGTGAATATAATCTGTGGATGATCTGGCAATATGCCCTCTAATTCCTTATCTTTTTTGAGAATCGGCCAATATTTTTTTAAAGATTTTACGTATATTGGGTGCCATTTGGTTAAACTGGGTTATGAAAGCCAAATTTGAAGTGTTATTAGTATTTTTCTTCTTATATTTCAAAAGATTGGATCTGTCCATCGCTGCAACTTCAGTTATTATATTATCTAAATCCTGTGAGGGATACTTCCTTTCTATGAATTTGTTTTTGAGATCTTCAGCTTGGATGGTCGGTAGGTTTCTGGAGTGAGGCCTAGGCGATCCAGAATAGCAGCCTTTAGTTTCTGATAGTCCATGGCCTTGTCCGCTGGAAGAGCCTGGTAAGCTGCCTGAGCTTCTCCTATGAGGAGTGGAGCCAGAGTCGTTACCCAGCGATCAACTGTCCAGCCGTGGGCCGTGGCTACCCTTTCAAAAGTGAGGAGAAATGCCTCTGGGTCTTCGGTTGGCTTCATTTTATGCAGCATCACCGGTGGGTTATTTGGAATCTCTGGTCTGCCTGGGGCTGGACCTTCGGCCAGCAATTGGAGTAGCTTTTCCTCTCGCCGGGCCTGATGCTCATCTTGTTGGGCTTGTCGCTCAGCTTGCTTCTCTGCTAGCTGGACCTGTTGCTCAAGGAACTGAGAAAAAATTGTCTCCATTTTTTTTTCTGTGTGGCCCTTCAGATACAGGGGCCGTCCAAAATCCCACTTCTGACACCACTTGTGGCAGGACGGCCTGTAGCCGAGATCAGGGAACAGTCCACACGTGTAGTTTCAGGATAAATGAAAACGTTCAGTGGCTTTATTTCTCCACAGCAACATAACATGCGGGTACACTGTCCCTTTAAACAAATAAATCCTGCTCCACTGGGGAGAAAAACTGACTAACACACACTAAGCAGACCTATCTAGCAGGCTGGCTGGCTAAACCATAACCAAACCTTAAGAGTCTTTTAAGCAGTCATGCAAACAAATGAAACAAATCTTACTTTGGCTGCAGTAAGTATTGTGCTGTATCCGCCTGGCTAGCAGCACATATATCCATGTGCTCTGGTCTGAGAGAGAGCCAGCTACTGCTAGTCACAAGATCCTTTTTCTACCTTGCTGGCTCTCAGGTGTCAGCTTACATCCTGACTACCTAACTTCCACCTGAGTTAACCCTTATGAGTGCTGGATGAAGGACTCAGACATATGTCTCCCAGGCGTAACTGATAGGAGTTGACTTCACTCTGTCACAAACACCATGTATTGCAAGTTCTTAGGGAGGACTAGTTGTCGTCTGTCGGGGTGGTTATGGTATTGTACCACCCGATAGAGTAAGCAGTTGTCGATTTCGAATTTGTCTGTTTCCCGCATGAGCAAAGCAACCAAGTCTTTGGGCGCATGCTTCAAGAGAGCTGGGTTCCTCTTTTCAACGGCTTGCCTATTAATACTAACTACAGGGTCCTGTACTTGATAGTCTACTAGATCTTTCCACCGCAGCACTTTGTCATGAGTTATGTTCATTCCTTTCGGATCGCAGTAGGCGGCGGGGACAGCCTGCGACTGGCATCCCAAGGAATCTGCAACCCGTAATTCGGAGAAGGCCACTTGATCGTTGATGATGACGGCAATGCTACACATAGCTCGCACCCCTGGTCCTGGGAGTTCTTCCCATTCCTCATCATCTAGAGTAGCACTTAGCCCTGGTCGTCAGGATAGGGCGTCAGCCCCTACATTCAACGGCCCCGGCTTATACTTCAGAGAGAATTGGTAATTGTTTAGAGCTGCCAACCATCGGTGCCCTGCTGCATCCAATTTGGCCGAGGTATTGATGTACGTGAGGGGATTGTTATCCGTCCTTACCTCAAACGTTACATCATACAGGTGTAGCCAGGTCCCCCTCCTTTGTCCCCCTTGCGCACTCACCCCCTCCTTCCCCGTTGCGCGCGTGGTTGTGTTGCGGCCGGTTGTTAGGGAAGCGGATCGGGCGGTTGCCGGGGACGCGAGCGGCGAGCAGGCCGGTTGCCGGGGACGCGATCGGGCCGTCGCTAGGCCGCGATCGCGTTGCCACCGGCCCGGCGGTTAGCGGAGCAGGGCGCCGCCATGACAGGTAGCTCGCGCATGCGCAGGAGGTCAGCTAGCGCGGGAGGTTCCAGATAGCTCGCGCATGCGCGAGAATAGACGGCCAGCCCCCAGGGTGCATAGGGGCAGAGGCACCTGACGCCAGGGAGCGAATGAGAAGGCCAGATTCCCCTGCTAGCAAGTAGATACATTTCGCGGGGTTTTGCAGCCACGCACTCACTCAGGATCCGGACCAGCTAGGGGTAGGAGGTAGATGCAGGGGTGAGTGACCCTCTGCATTAGGCCAGCAGCCCCCAAGGTCCCAGTTAGGTCCTGAGTCATCTATTAGCTTGTGGAGCTTAGGGACAGGCCCTAGATAGGGACACTGCCCCATTTATTGGTTGAATAGACAGGGACACAGTGTTGAAGCCGTGCGGCCCTGTGAGGTGGGTTCTGGGCTCAGAACACCACCCAAGACCCTGCGACAAGGAGTGACATTGTTCGCACTGGACTTTCAACCCACGCGGTGTGGAGGACCCCGTCGGATCGTGTGGATTATTATCGCGGTACCCGTGGCTGGAGCCCGGGCAGGTAACCTGCAACTCACGTGCACCAACCAGGCCTATCACCAAACATAGTGGCTGCGCAGTCACACACACACATGTACAGTGGTATTTGACTTCGAGAACACGAGACATTTGGGTGGGGGTTACTGGACACAGGGTGGGGTCACATTGTGGGTGGTTAGCGTCCGCCGTGACGCCTAGAGGTGGTTAGCGTCCGCCGTGACGCCTAGAGGTGGTTAGCGTCCGCCGTGACGCCTAGAGGTGGTAGCGTCCGCCGTGACGCCTAGTGTGGTTAGCGCCCGCCGTGGCGCATGATGCTGTTATGTTGTTTTGATGTTGTGCTGTTACGTGATATGTGTGTTTCCATGCAGTAAAGCCCGTCCTGTTTTATATTCGGTAGTGTTGTGTGGTTGTTTCCTGTGAGGGCCTCCTCCCACTCCGTTGGGATCCCTCCCAGGTGGAGGCGTTGCACCAAGAGATGTATGATAAAGATGTACCCCAGGTTCCCCAAGCGGAGGCTTAGGCTCCTGAGAGCCACACAGGTTGCACAGCAAGTAGTAGCGGCGGTAGTCATAGGGAACACCCGTTACACAGGTAATCGTGGAGTTTTTCCGTGATGGCCCATTTGAGAGCCAGGAATTCCAACTTGTGGACAGGATATTTCTGTTCACTGGGTGTCAGACTGCGGCTGATATAGGCCACTGGGCGAAGGCCCTCGGGGTGCTTCTGGTGCAAGATGGCGCCCAAGCCATTTAGACTGGCATCCACATGCAGAACGTATGGTTGTACTGGATCAGCATACGCAAGCACCGGCGCTTCGGTCAGACTTTTCTTCAACTTCAAGGAGGCCTGTTCACACTCGGGCGTCCATTTATCGCCAAACGGTTGACGGGCCGACGTGGCCTTCCTTCTGGTATCTTCAGGGTATATCTTCAACAGATTGTTCAGGGGTTTAGCTCGACTAGAGTACCCTTCCACGAAGCGCCGGTAATACCCGCAGAAACCCAGGAAGGATCGCAGCTCCGTGACATTCTCGGGACGGGGCCAGTTCATGACCGCTTCTACTTTGGCGGGGTCGGTGGCGATTCCTTGTGCCGACACGATGTGTCCCACGTAAGTCACCGAGGTGTGACAGAAGCGACACTTGTCGAGGGACAATTTCAACCCTTCTTTCCCAAGACGGTCTATCACTTTCAGCAGTCTCTCTTCGTGCTCTTCCAGAGTCCTTCCGAAGACAATGATGTCGTCCAGGTAGACCAGGCACTCCCGAGGGTTCATATCCCCGATAGTCTTCTCCATCAATTGTTGGAAGGTAGCAGAGGCCCCACATATACCTTGGGGCATACGTGTAAATTGATAGAACCCCAGGGGACAGACAAAGGCTGTTTTCTCCTGATCCTCGGCATTCATGGGTACCTGATAGTACCCGGATCGTAGATCGAGCACGCTGAACCATTGGCTTCTGTTCAGGGCATTCAGGATCTCTTTAATGCGGGGAAGGTTGTACTGGTCCGGTATCGTACGATTGTTCAGGGTTCAATAGTCGACACACAGTCGTACAGATCTATTCTTTTTTCTCACCACCACTATGGGGGAGGCGTAAGGGCTCAGTGACTCCGTCAAAATCCCTGCGGTCTCCATTTCTTGCAAGATGTCCGTCACATCGTCCACATCCCTTGGAGCGATGCGACGAGAGCATTCCCGGAACGGAGTGGCATCACTCAGTCTAATGGAAAGCAAATAGGTAGCGCTATATCCCAATAGGCAGGCAGCCTGAGATATAATCCTGACCCCCAGTCAGGTGATGAGTATGGCAACAAATTATATCTATGGCGCTCTGCACTAGTGATATACCATATATATGATAAAAAATCAAATAAATTTATACAACCAGTGTCGTGGATATTCTCCCTTTGGTATTGATGCTCCACACGTGGTGGGTACACATGTAAGGAAAGAAAATCAAAACATAGTGTAATATTGTTAAACACACATATAAACATGCAACATGAGACAGACGCTGAGAACAACAGGTGACAAATTACAAACACATTTAATAAGGTATATGATTAAAAATACATAAAAATACATAAAAACATATATAAGGATCTGGTAGGACACTCCAACTCAAGTGGGGGTTCCTGCTTACCAAACGTAAGATGGTATCAGGCAATGGATATTGTTAAAGAGTATCCCCTCTTGTGGATGGCCGCCGCTGCAGCAAACTCCTGGGCTCACACGTGGAGTCTCCGTCTCTGTGACCTCCGCCTCTGTCCGCTGTGGACATGTGATGCTGGCGTGGAAGCCGACCGCCGTAGACACCCCCTGCCTTGCCGCCGAAAGCGCGCCAACCGGAGCAGATTCAAATGCGGATGGATATGCGCCAAAGATACAGCAGCCCGCAGGTAGCAGTTCTTAATTCCAAGGGGGACAGTGTTCACCACTGAGTGTGGTAGACCTCTCAGACCTCTCAGTAACACCCTACGCGTTTCGAAAGTAAGACTTTCTTCCTCAGGGGTAAATGTGATATGAAAAAATAGTCCCTGTATGTCCCGGTATATGTAGTCCCGTATTAAAGGTGCAGTACACCATTGTGAACTTGATCATGCGCAGAGGGATGCGCTGGGACTCTCAGCGTCACAAACATAACATAGACACAAGACAAAATGAAAAATTACAATAAACAACTGTTATTAATTAATATATTACACAAAAGTACATTATTAGTACATACATAATTTTTGGAACCATAGGATACAATAAAGCATTATCACTATATAACATGATAATACTTGAAGTAGATAAGGCTGTGAGACCACATATATAATGGTATATGTGGCCAGTCCACAATTATGCAAGAGGTATAATGAGCAGAATGTGCCATAGTGTAAACCATGTTGGTTGGCTATTATAATAGGTGAATAGGGGGTGAGATGTGCCCCGTGGTGGGTTAAAGTATTAAAATGTTATGGTGTGCCAATGTGTATAAGAATATATGTGATGGTATATAAGTGTGACATATGCTAGAAGGGAAGTGATGTGTGGATGTATAATAATGTGAATTAATGTGTATAAAAATAAGTGAATATAGAATAATGTGTGAGACTATATTAATATAAATACAGTGACTAATCAGTGTAATAATATTTACAAAAAAAAAAAAAAAAATTTTAAAATATAAAATATATATATTTTTTTGTGATAAAGTAATTAATGTGAATTGCTTATACTGCCATATAATAATATTTATTATTAAATAACATTATCACAGGGAGTGAATTGTCCTATGATAATGGGGATATTGATTAAATTAAATGTGGTGTCTAGTACATGGCCTACGATATTTCGCCAAAGGAACCTATATGATGGAATATAGATCAAAGGGATGGATGATTTATCTTTCCAGAAGGAATGGCTTCAGGTCGAATTCTATGTTTAGTCCCAGGGGGGTTAATGGGTTCCCGGAACGGAGTGGCATCACTCAGTCTAATGGTATGTTGAGCGCTGCGACTGCATCCCACATCCATCTCACTCGTGGAGAATACAGTCCGTCGTTTATTCAACTGGGTGGTCAGCCGCTCTTTCCACTCTGTTGGCAATGTTGACTCGCCGAAGTTAAGGTCTAACTCGACTAATCGTTTATCCACTGCAGCAGCGTTCACCTGAGACGTTGTTTCTACGGGGCTAACCGGATATATGCATCCCAGACTCTGTCCGGCATCAAGATCCATCGGGAATGGGGAGATGTTCTGCACATATACATAAGTTCGTAGAGGGATTTTAGTCGTCCACTCCCTTACTTCGGGTAGTACCCTGTACCCTCTCTGAACTTCTTCCTCAGGGGTACTCTCCAGAGAGAAGAGCTGATCGTTATCATCTCGCTCAGGATAATGGCACCAGACGCCCATTCGTTGCACTCCCCCTGGTAATAAGGTCGTCATTCTGCGTTGACGATTGTAGAGATCCCTGTGACGCTCCAAAGCATATACCCGGTTGCACTCTTCTCGTAGGACGGGATCTAGGAGCGAATGGGCCAGCGGCAACTCGTTGGTCTGTTTCAGGTAGGCTCTGATTATAGCTTGCACTATATCAGTATTGGTTCCCAAGATGATCGGATACTTGCACTGGTCTTGGGGCTCCGGGCATACCATTGCCGCTACATGCATTGGGTGTTTCTTGCCGGTGTTCAGTTGGAGTATTTCCAGTTGAACCCTTATAATCCCATCGATGGGATAGTCTTCATTACTTAACCCCCTAACCTTCATATGTTCGGCCGACCTCAGGGGGCAGTGTCTAAGGTGCTGGTCATAGAACTTGAGGTATATAATGGTCACTTGTGATCCCGTGTCCAGTAGGGCCGATGCATAGATCCCTTCCAGTACAACAGGCACGATGGCCGCGGGGCCTACTTGACTGTAAGCTCCCCTGGGTGAGGCGTCATCACTGTGGCCGGAGTCAGAAGGGGCATCTTCGGTTCCAGAAGGAGAGGGTTCGGGGTCAGACTCTGCCATTTGTACGCGTCAGACCATTGACCGGGCTGGTTTCCCTCTAGCGGGAGGGTTTTCCTCTGGGGGATCCTCCATCTCCGGACAGTTGCTGGCGAAGTGGCCCTTCTTACCACAGTTATAGCACACAACCTCGCGGCGTTCTGGATGAACCTTAGACGGGGAAGGTGGTCTGTCGGGGGGTTTTGACTTGTACCCTTTGGACGGAGTGACCGACTCTTCTTTCTTCTCCATAGAGCCCTTTCCCTTTGGGACGGAGGGGCTCTTGGATTTTGCTCTTGGAGTGGCTCTTGGAGTGGCTCTTGGAGTGTAACAAGGCATGTGCCTCCTGAATTTTCACCTGGCGCAGCAACTCAGTGAACGTAGGGGGACTTCCGTTCATTATTTTGCTGCGGAGCATATTGGCTATGGGGTGATTGGGGCTTGATCCCCGCAGGTACTGCTTCCGAAGCGCCTCATCCATCCCAGAGGCAGGAATCAGCTTACGATTGAATAGGATTCCCAAGACCAGTTGCAGGCGGTGTATAAAGGCCGATAAGTCCTCTCCTTCCTTCTGATAGAGATTGTAGTAATTCGTCCAGACCGCTCCTTCATCTTCTGCCAGTCCGTACGCTTCCAGCAGGAATTCCACCATCTCCAACGCTGTCAACTCTGGATGTTGGTCCCTGTGGATGGTTACAATGGTAGAAGCGGGAGGCCTGAGACACTCCATGATACGCTGCCTTTTTACGGTGTCAGTGCATGACCATTCCTCTACGCTTTTAATGCATTCTCCATCCAAAGGTCTATCCCTTCCTCCCCCTGTGGTGTTGGAAGTACTCCTGAGAAGGCTTTGAGTTTCCAGTAGCTTTGGGACTGGGAGGCCATGGTGATGGCTTCTACAAATTGGGGTAGAGTCACCCCCATTACGGAGCCTTCATTAGTTACCCTCTCTCTGATAGGCCGGGAGTTCACCTCACGGGGTGTGGGGGCTGGTGAAGAGGGCGGACTGTCAGCCCAACTAGTGGCTCCCGTGAGAGCGCTTGGAGTAAAGGAAACTTTGGGTGGGGGACGGTCGACCCGGTTTGGGGTACTTGACACTGGTGCAGTTGGTGTCCAAGTACTGGTAGACGGGTCATCTTGAGCCTGAGGAGGGGCCCTTGCTGAAAACATTTCCCGTATTACTGGTAATTCTGAGTATATAAGGGGTAGCCTTCTGGCGGGCACTCGGGGGCTACTAGAGTGTTCGGGGCCGTTACCTGGCATATGTCCCGCCCCACAGTGAATAGTAGGGCACTCCAATAATAATTAGAGTGGAACACCCTGCCACGGTACCATACTTTATCTGGTCCTAAGAGCTTCCTCAGTGAGTCCCGGATGTCAGTTTCCGCCACTAACGCTGGAACGTTCCCTACGGCTACGACGTAACTAGGTGGTTCCAGGATGGTGGTGGCCCACGCGTGGACCTCTTGACGTGAGGGAATTACCATGTTGCTGGTCTTTTATGATACTGTTTTGAATAGCGCACCCCAGGTCTGAATCTCAGCAGCGCCTCCAAATGTAACAGGTATTCCCTCTATCCCAATCACAGATACAGTGTGTGGGTGGAAACCTTTGTGTTACCAGGTGTGGTGCGTTATACCTGTCAGGCTCACAGGAGGTCTGAGCCTCTGCCAGTGAGAGCCTGGGATTAATCCTCTGGAACGTTCTCGGTTTCAGCGTGTGGCAGGACGGCCTGTAGCCAAGGTCAGGGAATAGTCCACACGTGTAGTTTCAGGATAAATGAAAACGTTCAGTGGCTTTATTTCTCCACAGCAACATAACATGCGGGTACACTGTCCCTTTAAACAAATAAATCCTGCTCCACGTTGGGAGAAAAACTGACTAACACAGCAGGCCTATCTAGCAGGCTGGCTGGCTAAACCATAACCAAACCATAAGAGTCTTTTAAGCAGTCATGAAAACAAATGAAACAAATGTTACTTTGGTTGCAGTAAGTAGTGTGCTGTATCCGTCTGGCTAGCAGCACATATATCCATGTGCTCTGGTCTGAGAGAGCCAGCTACTGCTAGTAACAAGATCCTTTTCTACCTTGCTGGCTCTCAGGTGTCAGCTTACATCCTGACTACCTAACTTCCACCTGAGTTAACCCTTATGAGTGCTGGATGAAGCACTCAGACATATGTCTCCCAGGCGTAACTGATAGGAGTTGACTTCGCTCTGTCACACAGCGCCTCCACCTGTATAGGGTTCTAGGGATGTAGAAGGTTGCCTACACAGGACCCACACATATAATAAGTACATACACAAGTGTAACGGGTACTCCCCCACCCCCAAAAAAGAATTAGACCGCTACCTGCCCTAGGATCGGAGTTACAATTTTAATAGGTTTGAACTTGGCCGTGACCAAGTTCCCACGACACTTTAGTGATCAAAGGCTCTTTCATTGAAATTGTATCCGCTTTCGGAGGTTGTGGTTTGGCTGGCAGCCAACTCGTCCTTGGAGAGCGGAATCGAGGAATCCCCATTGAAAGACATTACGCCATTCATTTCAATGGAGAAGCTCCGCTCCTCCTCTCGGGCGCCACCTGCTGGTCTTCTCAGGTATGGGGCCCAAAACGGTGAAATCTCCATAGATTCCTATGGAGCTTCAATGGCGACCTATGGAACCAGTTGCAAATGGAGGGTGAAAAGGCGGGAAGGGGAACAAAGGGTCATAAAGACACAAAAACCATTAACCCTTTCCCTCCCGACCTGATCCCAGTGTCTGTGTTTGGTGCATACACTGTAGGGGCACAAACACAGATAATTGGAACAATACAAACAACTAGAAAAGAGAACACATTTTGCACTAAGGCAGGGTAATAAAAACACATGTAATCACTGTTACATTTAACCCCTCGCCTCTCACACGGTGGTGGGGTATGGCCAGCTAGGGCGTAACCCCTTTATTACCAGGCCAACCTCCCCCCCTTCATCGCTACACCTCCCCTTCTCAATGGGTGCCCTGCGGCCCGCTGCCCCTCATGGGAAGCGGGTCATCGGTGGCACCGTTGGAGAACTCAAGTTCAGAGGGGTTCTCTTGATGTGATAGTCCATCTGCGTTGCTGTGTTCTCTATCCTTCTTGTGCTGGATAGTGAAATCAAACTCTTGCAGTGCCAAGCTCCAACGTAACAGCTTGGCATTCTCCCCTGATGCCCTCTGCAGCAAACTCATGGGGTTGTGGTCAGTAATGACCGTGAAAGAGCGCCCATACACATAAGGTTGTAACTTCCTTAGTGCCCACACAATTGCCAAGCACTCCTTTTCAATGCTGGCATATGCCACCTCTCTGGGGAGCAGCTTATGGCTGAGGTACACCACGGGGTGCTCTCGGCCGTCCTCCCCACCTGGTTAAGCACAGCCCAAATGCCAAAGTCTGAAGCATCAGTCTGTACCAAGAAATGTTTGGAGTAGTCCGGGGCGGCCAAAATGAGGGCGCCGGCAAGGGCAGTCTTTAAGCCTGGAAAGCAGTTTCACAGGCAGAAGACCAGGTAATAAGCACAGTCTGTCGCTTTCTGGTCAGGTCAGTCAGGGGTTTGGCCATGGCACTGTACTGTGGGACAAACTTCCTATAGTACCCTGCGGTGCCCAGAAATGCCATGACCTGTTTCTTAGTTCTGGGAACAGGCCATTGGACTATTGCCTCTACCTTGGCTGGCTCTGGTTTGAGATACCCTCCACCCACCCTGTGCCCCAGGTACAGGACCTCAGCCATCCCTACCATACACTTTGTGGGTTTTAAGGTAAGCCCGGCTTCCCTAATCCTGTCTAGCACCGCAGCTACATGTCCTAAATGGGATTCCCAGGAATTTTCTGAAGACAGCAATGTCATCTAGATAAGCCCTTGCATAACTCTGCATCCCTTCCAGTAGGCGGTTGACCAGGCGTTGGAAGGTAGCCGGGGCATTCTTCATCCCGAATGGCATCACTAGGAATTCATAGAGGCCACTCAGAGTGATGAATGCTGACTTCTCCCTAGCCTCCAGGGTCAGTGGGATTTGCCAATACCCTTTGCTCAAATCCATGGTGGTCTGATACCTTGCCCCCGCGAGTTCATCTAATAACTCATCCATGCGGGGCATGGGATAGGCATCTGAGACCGTCCCAGCGTTGAGCAAGCGGTAGTCCACACAGAACCGGGTGGTTTTGTCGTTCTTAGGAACCAGGACTACCGGACTAGCCCAAGGACTCTAGGACGGTGCAATTACCCCTAGGGTCAGCATCTCCTCTATTTCCCTCTCTATACTCATCTTGACCTCTACTGACACTCTATAAGCATGCTTATGAAGAGGTCGCAGGTCCCCTGTGAGCACTGGGTGATCTGTGAGGTGTGTTTTCCCTGGCATGTCAGTGAAGAGAGCCCTATACTTTTCTAGCATCTCCCTGGCCTCTACCTTCTGCCTCACACTTAACTGCCCTCCTATCTCTAACTGCTGTACCGTGCCTCCCTGCCTAGCCTCCCCTAGGAGATCAGGCAGAACATTGCTCACCGGATCCTCCAGCGGTGGGCTACAAATGGCCATCACCACTCCCATACTAGGTGCTCTGTATTCCTTTAACATATTAATGTGGTAGGTCTTGTTCCTATCTGGCTCTACCTGTACAACATAGTTGTACTCATTCATTTATCGGAGAACCGGATACGGTCCCGACCATACAGCCATCAATTTCTTCTCCTGAGTTGGATTGAGAACAAGCACCTGCTGACCTGGGATGAATTCTTGGCTACGGGCATTCCGGTCATACAGTACCATTGCTTTTGCTTGGTCTGAGCGGCCCTGAGATGGTCCTGGGCCACCCTCATGAGCATCTCTAACCGGTCTCTGAGATCTACTACATACTGGATCACAGAAGCGTCAGTATCAGTAGCTTCCCCCTCCCATCCCTCCTGGAATAGATCCAGAGGTCCCCGTACCCTGCGGCCATATAGCAGCTCGAAGGGAGAAAAACCGGTAGACTCTTGCGGTACCTCTCAGTATGCAAACAGCAAGTGCTGCAGGTGAATCTCCCAGTCTTTCCCCTCCACCTCTATAAAGGTCCGAAGCATCTGTTTCAGGGTACTGTTAAACCTCTCACATAAGCCGTTTGTCTGAGGATGGTAAGGGGTAGTGCGCCGGTGCTGTAAACCGCAGGCATCCCAGAGACACTGTAACTGTTCACTCATGAACTGCGACCCTTGATCGGTTAGGATCTCACTAGGAAAACCTACCCTAGCAAAAATATTCAGTAGTGCCGCTGCTACTGTCCTGGCATCGATGGTGCCAAGCGCTACCGCCTCAGGGTACTGGGTGGCAAAATCCACCACCGTGAGGATGTAGTGCTTCCCTGACCTACTAAGAATCATAAGGGGCCCTACAATGTCCATGGCTACTTTCTGGAAGGGTTCCCCTATTACCGGTAGTGGGTTCAGGGGTGCCTTCACACAATTGCCCGCCTTACCTACCCTCTGGCAGGCGTCACAGGAGCGGCAAAAAGTGCCCACATCCAGGGACGCCCCCGGCCAGCAGTAACGCTGCAATAGCCGGGCACTCGTCTTAGTAACCCCCTGACGTCCCCCTAGTGGATTAGAGAGGGCTACCTGTAACATTTGCTGTCTGTACCCCTGGGGCACTACTAGCTGTCGCCTACCGGTCAATCTTTCCTCTACCCCCGGGATCACCGCTTCTCTATACAGGAGTCCTGGTGCCATAGGCAGTGATAATCGCCCTCCCCTGCCTGAGACTCGGACGCCCGAAGTCTCATACCGGCCAGGCTGGGGTCTGATCGCACTGCCTCCCTGAACTGGGTCCCTAATTCTGGCCACCACCCAGTCATGTCTATGTCGGGGGAACGGGGTACGGTAAGGGGAAACAGTAAGTCGGTCTGCAGCTGCGACTGAGCCTGGCTTACCTCCCCGGTCTCCTGAGACACCTCTGCTAACATTGGTCCCGATTGAAGGTGGGACTGGAGCCGCCGCTTGGCTAAGGGTGACTGCCGCAACAGCAGCGGGTCTTGGTACCCGATCGTAGGTGCAGGTCATCGGACCTAGATCGTTGCTGAGGAGCACCTACGCATCCAAACCGGGTAAAACCCCCACCTCTCGCACACCCTGTCGCTGCCCCAATCCAAAAAGATTCGGGCAATCTGTAGAAATCGTGGCTTTCCGTCCGTCACCGTGATCTGCATCCCGGGTCCCGGGAGCAATTCATCTGGTCGTACCATATCAGGTCGTACCAGGGTTACCGCAGCACCTGAATCCAGCAAGCCGCCTGCTTGCCAGTCACCGACTGTGACCATCGTGAGGTGTCTGCTCCGGCCATCCTTCTGCTGCATCGCGGTCGGTGCAACGGGATGTCCTCCTTTCCTGGCTGTGGGCACCGAAGAAACCAGGACAGGCTCTCCATGGGACGTCCAGGTGGGAGTTTTTTCCATGACTGGGATCCTTGGTGGAGGCCACCCATACTCAGGCTACCGGCCTCGCAGCTGGGCTGCAATGCCCCTGATGGGGTCCGCTGGAACGTAGAGGCTCCGGGCAATCCGGCTTGATGTGACCCGTGCAGTTACAGTTAAAGCAGCGTCGCTCGTGCCGGATCTCCCCCGTCTTGGGTGGACTGCTGCCCGCAGGCGGCTTTGTGGTCCATTGGGGAGTGGTGCAGACCCCCTTTGTGGGGACCGCCGCTGCTTTGGCCTCTGCCTTGGCGTTGATCAGGGCTCTGCTGGTGATGTAATCGTCCGTGAGCCTTGCTGTCTCCTGGTGAGTCTGGGATTTTTGTCGAACACCCAAGCTCTCACCGCCGGAGGACACTGTTGCAGGAGCTGTTCTTGAAACACCAGGTCCAGCAGAACCTGATAAGTCTTAGCCCCATACAATGCCATGCGGGCACCAAAGGTCACAAAAGACTCCAGCGGTTGGTTCTCCTCCGTCTAGAACTTGCCACGGTAAGCTTCTGGGGTGAGGGCATTTTGGACCAGCAACAGTTATTTCAGATGATCGTAGTCATCACCTAGCTCATCCAGAACCGCCAGCAGTGTCTGTTTGGCCAGACCGAACAGCAAGGAGTCATTCACTCCTCTGCGGTACCCCGGTCTCCCCACGTAGTAATCAGTGCCAGCATTTCAGGGGTGAATGGACTGGTCGCCGCGACGGCCAATGCCCCTCCTGCTGCAATACTCCCGTGGTCGCGGAGTTCTCCCGCTCCCTCCCCAAGTCCCTGCCGTCCCAGAGCTGGGCCCATTCCCTGCTCTCCAGGCGGTTGATGTGCGTCTGCTGGAGCTGTGGTAATTGGCTCAGCCAACCGAGTTTCGTGCACACTGATCGCCTCCTCCATCTGTTCCATATCCCTGCCCTCCGTGGGCAGCCCATACTCGATACACCTTTCTCTCAGCTGTGCCAGGGTCCGGACAGAAGATGGACCGGTACCCTCGCTCATGATCAGATGCTTCTCGCTAGTAGGTTAGAACAATGAGGTGGTGTTATATCCCCTGTTATATGTTGTACAACAGTGTGTCCAATATCATTAGCCTAAGGAACTCGCACTTTACACAAGGTCCCGCTGTGTTACAGAGTCCCGCAGTAAACGGTAACATAGATTCAGTTCAATCCCGCCGCTGCCACCAGTTTATTATAAGCCTGTCACGGTAGCTGTACAGGGTTATAATATACGCCAAATAACTGGGTTGAATTGAATACGACTAGGATATGATAAAGAAAGTTTATTAATTAGAAATAAGGTGTACACACAAGATTGGACAAATAACAAACAGAATATATACACTTACGTGGAAGGGGACAATTAAGTAATCAGGATTCAGATTAGCAATTCATCAGGCATCAGGTATCATTCAGATGTAATCACGAAGAACACTGGGCATAGAATTTACACTTGTTTATATGGGATTTAAGCCCTATACCCTAACATTGGGTCTCAGGTATTGGTTGAGAATTACCTGGGCCCAATTACCTTTTGCCAGCTAACGTGGGAAGTACTTTGGTACCTGCCCCCAGGTAGCTGGCATATGCACACATCACTCTGGCCCGAGACCCATTTTCAGCACCCCACTCTAATAAGCTGGCGACTTAAAGTCTACCTTTTGGGGGTCTGGGCCGGGAAACTCTGTCCAGAGGTGTGAAGTATGGCCCTTATTACAAGTACCCACGTCCTGCTCTTCTCCGCCCTAGAATACTTAATCAGAGTGGGGAAGCCTTTGATCAGGGGACTTGGTGTAGACATACTGTCGCCCCCTGACCATTAACATACTGTATGGGCCAGTAGCATTCGCGGGTTTTATACTAGGCATAACATACAGTAAACTCACAATAATACATATATATTAAAATATCCTGTTCGGTTGGGCCGAGCGGGCTACAAATTTTCAGACGTTCATGCCGGAGGGGACTCTACATGGTGGCCAATTTTCAGCTCGATGAGACCCACCAGACCGGAGATACAATAATGGACTTTAAAACTGCATGTTGCGGGACTTCCGGTGACGTCACAGCCGATGGTCTGCTAGTGGAAGAGCTCCCGGCGCCCTCACCAATACAAACATTAGAACAAGCTTATTTTCCACCTCAAACTCCCCGAAAATCGACCCCACACCGAGAACAAACACCGGAGAGATGGCAGGGAAGCCGCAGAGGAAGAGCCAATGCCCCGTCACCAAATTCTTCCCTCCGGCGCAACGCCTAGCTGAGATCAGCCCAGAGGAGCAAGATGGCGCCGGAGAAGAACCGGAGCACGAGGTGCGCAGCGGCCGACAGAGCCCGATTGACTCGGACCCCCCCGTCTTAAATAAAGATTTTTTTGATGCCCTAATCATTAAAATGAGGAGGGGAGTTCAGGAGGACACCGAAAAGGCCCTCCAAACCATCCGAGCAGAAGTGGAAGCACTGACGGAGCGGACGGAAGACCTAGAGGTGAAGATGGAGGGAATCTCAAACGAGCAGGCTGAGACCCACGAAGAAGTACTGCGATGCGGAGAGGCGATCCGACACATACAGGACAAACTAGAGGATATGGAGAACAGGGAGCGGAGGCAGAACATCCGCCTCAAAAATATCCCAGAAACTATCACCCACGAAGAACTCCAACCATATCTTCGCAGACTCTTCCTGCAGCTCGTCCCTGATCTATCAGATCACGACCTGCACACGGACCGTGCCCACAGAGCCCTGGCCCCGAAATCATCGGACCCAAACCGACACAGAGATGTGGTGCTGCGAATGCACGCATACTCTGCTAAAGACCGCATCATGACGGCGGCCAGGGAACTGAGGACTGTGACCATGGATGGGATACAAATCCAACTCTACAACGACCTTTCCCAAATAACAATAAACAAAAGAAATGCGCTGCGCCCACTTACCACCTATCTCAGGGACCAGGGGGTAAAGTATCGATGGGGGTTCCCCTTTAAACTAGTGGTGCTCCGTAATGGCCGCCACCACACAGTAACAACCCCTGAAGGCGCTAAGAACTTCCTGAAAGCGCTAGGAGTCCCTCTCCCACCGCAGAAGAGCAGCCGCCCCAGCACTGAGGAGACGTCGGAGATGACCCCCCAAGAAGCCCCCCGAACATCGGAGAGGTTGGCGAGCCAGCGTCTCCGCTGAACCCTGATGATCCAGCCAACTGAGAGGCCCAAGAAAACCACAAGAGGCCCCCACAGTCATCCCACGCAAACCCAGAGGCCCTAAAGACAACAGCAGACATCCAATGCAAGAACCCTCAGTGCACAAAACACCCCTCTGGCCCCGAGGTCCCCTAGATTACATCCCACGAAACTATCTCCCCCTCCCCCCCCCCCCCCCCCCCCCCCCCCCCCCCCCCCCCCCCAAGCGGAGACCTGTACTATGTTTAACCAGCCTCTTTAGATATATGCCAATGTATGTACAACTACTGATTGACTAGATGAAAACGACATTAGGTAAGGGATTCCTCGGCCTAGGAATGAGATCCCCCCCGAGAGCAATG
>WSYH01009706.1:0-13822 GCA_036426205.1 Ascaphus truei | reverse complement strand
TGTGTGTGTGTGTGTGTGTGTGTGAGATTGGCACTGCTGCGCTGTGTGTGTATGTGGTGGGGAGGGTGACACTGCTGCGCTGTGTGTGTATGTGGTGGGGAGGGTGACACTGCTGCTGTGTGTATGTGGTGGGGAGGGTGACACTGCTGCTGTGTGTGTATGTGGTGGGGAGGGTGAAACTGCTGCTGTGTGTGAGGGGAAGGTTGGCATGGTTGATGCCCCGCATAAGGGGTTATATTAGGGGGTGCATATGAAGGTATCGTTGGGGTGTAATAGGCAGGTGTTATTAAAAGGTGTACGTAGAGCAGTTTTTCAACTGGGGTTCTAAGAAGCCTTGGGTTCACCGGGCATTCCTAAAGGGTTCCCTGTTATTCATAGATAATTAAAAAAATGGTACCAAACAATTTACAATGCATCTGATCTCAGACGCGCTATTAGAGAGGGTTGGGGTTCCTTACAATGCATCTGATCTCAGATGCGCTATTAGAGAGGGTTGGGGTTCCTTACAATACATCTGATCTCAGACGCGCTATTAGAGAGGGTTGGGGTTCCTTACAATGCATCTGATCACAGACACGGTATTAGAGAGGGTTGGGGTTCCTTACAATGCATCTGATCTCAGACGCGCTATAGACGCGCTATTAGAGAGGGTTGGGGTTCCTTACAATGCATCTGATCACAGACGCGCTATTAGAGAGGTTCGGGGTTCCTTACAATGCATCTGATCTCAGACGCGCTATTAGAGAGGGGAGTCAGTGAGGGGTGGGACGCAGGCCAATGAGAGGTGTGCGGGGGCGGGCATTGGACGCAGGCCAATGAGAGTCAGTGAGGGGTGGGACAGTGTGGCATTGGTGTTGGACGTAGGCCAATGAGAGGTGTGCGGGGGCGGGCATGGCCTGAGCCGGAGTGACAGGCCCAAGGTCCAATGCGATTGACCCTTGGGACGCAGACATACAGTGATTTCACAAATATATAGTAGATATTATACATATATCTTTTATTCTCTATTTTGATATACATTTTCTGTTTTGGTTGTTTATATTTATGTTTCATGTTTCATGTATTCACTTTGCATTTCCCTCATGTTTTATTCCTCATCCCTCCCCTATCCAGCCCTTAAGAAGTTAACCATTGTAGCAATCAATTAAAATTCAGGTGTTTTTAATGTTTTTCATCTAACACTGGCTTATATATAGCTCTTTGTCAGCAAAGCTCTATCCCCTGAGGAAGTCGCATATCGCGACCAAACGCGTAGGGAAGGAGCTAGCATTGGACATTATTATTATCTCCATCTATTTCTGAACTTTATATTGATCTGCCCGGTTTGGAGCGAGTCCGGTTATACTTTGCATGTAGCATCGGTGCAGGGAGCTCGCCTGCCCTGTCAGCATCCTGTGGTGCCGGTGGTTACGTACTCTCGCGGGATCTCGCTGCCAGGGGGAGACTGGGTGCGCGCGCGTCTTCCTGGTTTCCACGGCAGGAGTGTGATAGATCTCGCCGACGACATCCATCTATGGAGGCTCCATTGGGTGATTGTAAAGACTTGATAACACTGCCTTATTTTTATCTTGCTAAATGTAAGTGTCCGTGATCTATCTGCAGATCTATCTGCATGTACATGTTTATTATTAAAATACAGTATCATGCTATATATATATACACATATATATATATATATATATATATATATATATATACACACACACACACAGTATATATATATATATATTTTTTTTATGTATTTATTTATTTTTTAATATATGCAGCTTCTAATTACCTTTATTGTAAACTAATTACCTTAGCTGTCGATCGATTAGTTCTCCCGTGATCGATCAGCAAAGATCCGGCTTCCCAGGGTTCGCTAAATGGCCGCCTTTCAGTTTCAATCAATCCTTCCGTCAGTGTCACTCAGCAGCTACAATGTATCCGGACATTACTAAGGTAACATCATCTGTGGTTCACAGTTTGCAGCTCAAACTGCTGGGAACGTTGGCAACAAAGTATCACAAACAGGAAAGGGCTGCAAAGATCTTGCACTGCTGGGGAGGTGGTATAAAACCTGCTATAGAAATCAAAGCATGCGTAGTATATTAACTCATTAAAAATGGAATCTCAAAATATTGAGAGGAGTATACTTACCGACAGGTGGGTTGGCCTTGGCGGGCGTAGGGGGACGGGGGTTCAGTCCCCCCCCATTTCTTCCTTCTCCAGTTCTTTTCTCCTTTTCCTTCTTTTTTTCCTTCTTCTTTTCCTTCTTCTTTTCCTTCTTCTTTTCCCCTTCTTCTTTTCCTCCTTCTTTTCCTTCTTCTTTTCCGCCTCCTTCTCTTATCTCTCCTCGTTTTGTCCTTCCTATGAGGACATCAACTAGACAACGCTACTAGAGAAGACCCTGAACCACAGGACCAGAACTGACATACCTCTGACTATACGACGAGAGCTACGATACTATATGGTGCACCGAAAAGCAACTCACTGTTTTTCTACAACCCCCCATGTCTGTATATGAAAGCATTATACTGTGTATCGCTCTGTTCAATGCTCATGGATGTGATGTGCAACCCGCTGTCCCAATAAAAATATTTGTAACCCAAAAAAAAAAAACGGCATTAAAGAGTTAAATAATAATATAAAAACGCAGTAAGTATTATCTAATACTACAGAACTGATTTTATTCAAAATAAATAAAAACATGTAGGATATTGCTTTGTATGCTCCTTTTTAATGTACATGTATCCGTGCCATCCAATGCTCTTCTCCTTCCTCCTACATTGTACTGTGCCTCGGCGTATGTTGGCGCCATACATATTAAAAAGACATCATACCCTTGCAGCGGACGAGGCTGGAAATGTCGGGTGCCGGTGACATGCAGGCGCGGGGTTAGCACAATTCCTCTGGTTAAAGTCTGCTACATAGGAGGTGTAAAGAAAACTGGGCTTCACTTAAACGACTCCAAACCTTCATTAACGACCCTCACGTTTAATTAGGTAGAAAACCCTGTGTTTATAGGAGATAAAAGGGCCACATCCATCTTTTTTTTTCCCCCTACTAACTCACCGCGGCAAGAATATAATTAATATTTTCTATTTATGCCCAATTATAAATATACACATGCATTGATGTGTGTGCATGTACACACAGTGAGCAGGGGAACACCATCTTTAGGCTGACGGGTCAAAGGGCGCAGTATAATGATAGCGTGCAGCGATGGAGCTAATACCTGATCTCCTTTCTAAAAGGTGGGTGAGCAGGATTGGGCAACTCCAGTCCTCAAGGGCCGCCGACAGGCCAGGATTTCCGGCTATCCCTGCTTCAGCATAGGTGGCTCAATCAGTGCCTGAGTCAGAATGATGGCACTACCTGTGCTGAAGCAGGGTTAGGCTGAAAATCTTACCTGTTGGTGGCCCATGAGAAGGGGAGTCGGCCTCCCCTGGTGTAGAACAATGTTCCCCTGCCACATGGAGAAGAGATTTTATTTTAAGGTGCTGCTTATGGTCAATTGTACAGAACGAAATCCACAAGTAATTATCCCGCTGGCTGAATAAATTCAGACCGGCTAAATCTCCATTATTTCTCAGGGCGAACATTCTGTTACAATTTACAGCTTTGAAAGAGTTTGTATGCTGGCATCGGGGGATTTTAGTGAATGTATTCACAATATGTACTATTTATGGATTTAAGTTCTTGCACAGAGACAAGTGCGTATATACGCGATGCTGCAGTGGGGCTGGAGCAGAGTTGTGTATATGTAAGGACAGTTTCTTCTATCAGTACGTTAGATGTATGCCACTTCAGATTATAATGAGATGCATCACATTCTGCGTCTCTGTCCCAGCTTGCACCTTGGGGAGAGTCAGTAGGAGGAGTTGGGGGGAGTTACATGGTGCACAGATTATAATGAGATGTATCACATTCTGCGTCTCTGCCTCAGCTTGCACCTTGGGGAGAGTCAGTAGGAGGAGTTGGGGAGGTGTTACATGGCGCACAGGTTATAATGAGATGTGTCACATTCTGCGTCTCTGTCCCAGCTTGCACCTTGGGGAGAGTCAGTAGGAGGAGTTGGGGAGGAGTTACATGGTGCACAGGTTATAATGAGATGCATCACATTCTGCGTCTCTGCCCCAGCTTGCACCTTGGGGAGAGTCAGTAGGAGGAGTTGGGGGAGTTACATGGAGCACATTTAATTTTTACAGACACAGTTACTGTCCAGGTGAGCTTACAATTCATGATTTTGGTGCCTGAGGCACAGTGAGATAAAGTGACTTGCCCAAGGCCACAAGGAGCAGACACCGGGAATTGAACCAGGTTCCCCTGCTTCAAACTCAGTGTCATTGGTTACAGTCAGTGTCTTTACACGACTCCTCTGTTAAGGCCGACTGATCACCTCTCACTTCGGGTTAAAACCGATAAAGACGGGAAATGAAGCACCATTTGCTATCGAGTTTCACCTCTTGGAGCAGCTCGACCACAGGTACGAAGCAAAAGCGACACCAGGGGAGTCTAGAAATTAAAACAAAGTGCGCCAATAAACGCCAAATTAAAATGCGTCCATATTTTTTCCCCCACTAAAAACTGTTTTAAAAAAAAAAAAACACCATAAAAAATAAATAAACTTTGAAAAACAGAAGGTTTAAGTGGCAAATGCTGCATCAAATCCCTACCTTAGAAACGATGCATCTTGTTAACATTTATTAATACGATGCAAACATGCTACAAAGTGTCAGTTCTGGTTTACATTGGCTCCAAATGCAGGCGATGGTGGCTAGAAGCTCGGGCCTGATAAGAAGCCAACCCCTGTAAAGACAAGATGCATATGATTGATAACCTATAATTGAGAACAAGTCTGGAAAACTCCCTGGGGGGAAGGTTTGTCCTGGTAACCTCTGATCCCTTCCTCCTGACCTCTTCAATTTAGAAGATTAACCCTGCAGTGTCCGTTGGTTCTTAGGGTCACCATATCAGGTCTTCTCATGACGCTCTTTAGGGTACTTAAATCCCAGCATTATTAAATCACAGGGTCATCTTGTATTCAGAGGTATATGTAAGACAAGGACACGAGATACTGTAGCTTTTTCAATTCAAGCAGCATTCCAGTTTGAAGGGGACCCTGAAATATTCTGCGCATGGACACGTTCAATGTGTGCACTGAATGCTGATATTCAATATCTCTATGAACCTCACTGATAATATAACAATGTATAGAGAACCTGAAGGGCATCGATGTGGCTTGTCAAGGGCGCTCAACTCCTGTCCTCAAGCCCCCCCACAACAGGTCTGGTTTTCAGGATATCCCAGCTTCAGCGCAGGTGGCTCAGTCCAAGACCGAGCCTCTGATTGAGCCACCTGTGCTGAACCTGGAATATCCTGACCTGGTGGGGGGTGGGGGTTGGGGGGGGGGGGGGTTGTGGATTGGAGTTGAGCACCCATGGGTTAAGCGATTGGTTTTGTATATTATCAGTCACACTGCTGTCGTGAGAGACTCCCCTCGCCCCCCAAAAGTGGGGGGTGCACTATTACTCTACTAGTGAGGGTAAACAAACAATGACAAAGTATAGGCTCCTGTGGAGAGGGAGAGAACATTTCTAGTGCTGAAAAGTAGTAGACCTTTGCTAAAATATTCGTCCCATGTCCGGATGTCTTTATGTAACGTCATAAATATAGCGCATCATTTGTTCATTAATGTTGACGCATTGCATCATGTAGATATAATGTACAGAACAAACTCCCTCTAACTGATTTGCGCCCCACCTACGGATTTCATGCTTCCATCAAAGCGCATGAGGAGATCGGAGAAATAATCCTTTTTGGTAGCTGCACACCTAAATAATCCTCTACTGACCGTTCTCACCCTCACTCATACATCAGCGAGTGTAACAACGCACCACACAACCTTATACACAAAACAACTGATACATATAATACGTAATAAAGTATCAGCGAGAAAATACTAATCAGTCATTAAAAGGGTGATTGGGATTTATTTTAATAATAAACGAACATGTAAATAAAATAAATTGTATTTTATTTACATATTCATTTATTATTAAGTAAATCTTAATCACCCTTTTAATGACCGATTAGTATTTTTTTCACTGATACTTTATTATGTAAATGTATCAATTGTTTTGTGTATAAGGTTGCTTGGTGTTTTACAGTCACTGATGTATACTAGGGTCAGATCTTTTAGTATAGGATTACTTACACCTACCCAAAAGGATAATTTCTCCTCTCTCCTACCTACATGTAGAAGACATTGTTGATAAAATGATACAGAATATAACTAGCATCCATAGATTAGTTTAATTACCATGGTTAGTGTCACATTATTTATAATGACCATACTGTGAAAATAACACCGTTTCTTAACTTATATAATGAAACATCCGTGCTGTGTCAAATACATTTGAGATAACCTTGAGATGACCTTGCACATTAGACTGGTGACCCTTTCATACCAGACACTGAAAAGGTTAATGCATTGAGCACTATAATGGGACACCCATGTGAAAACGTAGAGCGACATTGGGCAAACCGCTTCGTCTTTGTATGTCGTGTCTCGCACAAATTAGACACAGACACATCGACCCACAATACCACATACCAGACACTGCAACAACAAAAAAATATGAACAGGTATGACGATCATTCTGTGGGTCCAGCCCTAAATTGAAAATATATTGCTTAAAACAGCCACTCTTGACCCTTCGCCCATTTATCTTCAGGGGTAATTTACCTGGGGACGGCCCGTCACTGATTGATGTCACGGTTCACCTTTGTCTGTACACAAAGCTTTTACTCTGTGGCCACAGTATTTTTTTTGGAGCCTGGACAGGTATCCACGGTTAAATCCCATAAAAGGACACCAGATATTGGCATGTAAATGAGAACGAACCTCAAAGGAAAACCGAATTAACATATAAATACACTATTTTCTTTTCTGACTTGATTGTTGTCTTTTCAAAAAAAACAAAAAAACTGAGCTTTCAAGGTTTCTCAGTTTCATTATTTTGGCAGCTTTTAAAGGGATTAAGAAGTGAACAGACTTCCACAGGTACAATATGCAGCCAATCCCTCCTCTTTTCCCCTGATTGCTGGCAGTAGGGCAGTTTGCGATGATCCCAAGTGGATGAAACCTTTATGGACAAAGAAGTATTTCTTGAATTTTAGACATTCATACATTAAGACTAGCACATAAAACAATCACTTGTGGTGCATTTACATGTCTATGTAATTATAATTGTCTATGTAACCCTGTCAATTTAGACCAAAATGGTAAACTTTGCAAATTATTGCTAAACGATATCCTACATTTTCAGTGTACCTAATTTGAGAATATTTTTGGCCCAGTTCCTTCAAATTTGATTGTTTTGTGCACTTTTTCCCCCCCCTCATGATTTTCCCCATTACTTTTTAATACAAGAGAAAGAGTTTGTTTTCTGGGGAAATACATTTTGTTTTTTTTTCTTTACAAGTGTGACTTTTGATGAATTAAAAAAAAAAAAAAATGCAGCCAAACTTGTTTTTATTTGATTGCAGCACGCATTTCTCAAGGCATTTGCAGAGACGTTCATGAAATGGGAATCTTGTTCCACAATATATCATCCACCACTAATGGCTTTTTTAAGAATATTTTTTTGCTGTAAAGCCCCAGTCCTACTTACTTAATCCCAAATGCTAATGGCTACTACTCACCCTTAAAGGAGCAATGCAAGCAGGCAAACATGTTTTAACATAGGATTGAAGCAGGGGGGTCGGCAGAGCCGAACCCCTGTATAATTTCCGTGGACCCCCTGCTTCCGGAGACACTGGTATCTCCTGCAAGCCTAAAGCTGCCGCGTCACGTGAGCCAATAGGAAGCCGCGGCGGATGACATCACCGATTCCTATTGGCACCGCAGGGCGCGGGAGCGTCGAAAACTCTGCCATTCACATGATCTCTGCTAGCCAAGCAGAGCGGCTTCCGGCCCCCCCTACGGAGGTAAGTATCTCCAGAAGCAGGGGGTCCGCGGAGCTGAAATTAATGGGGTTCAGCTCAGGAGACCCCCCTGCTTCAACCCTATGTAAATAAAATTGCAAGAAAATCGCCTGCTCTGATTTTTATTTCTTTTTAAACTAACAATTTGACATTTATTTTATAATACTTAGAGTAACTATTTATATCAGGTGGTGGGGGAAAAAATGAAGGTTTTAATTTTCTCTATCTGTGTATATCAAATACTTACGTTTATCGGTTTAATGATGGCGTCACCGCAGTGATGTATTTTTGAGGATTTAAAAACAGTCTTCGCATCATAAGACAGCAGATAATAACTGTAACCCCACATTTAAAGCATTTGATTACCATGAAAAAAGTCAAAGTTCAACAACAACAAAAAATCATAATTTAAAAAAATAAACTTATTGTTGTCAGATTTTTAAGAAAAAGGGTGTCAACCGGCTCAACAAAACCCATTAAACACACCACTGCCTGTTGTTTACTTTGGTCCTAGCAGAGACTAACCCTTCAAGGGTTTCGCCTTTGACAGAACAATAGAGAATAAAAGTGCCCACAGATGGACTTGTTTGCGTCGCATCGCTCGGGGGGGACAGTGGCGTGGTAAACCTCCGATACCGTTTTCACACAGACGTCTGTGGAGATAACGCGGTCATTAACTAGTTAAAATCCTGGCTCTTATCAGCCAGAGAACATCGCCCTGCCAAATAGAACCTCTCTCATACACCCTGTAACCCTCGCAGCAAGCAAAGGCTTGAGGAATGCCATTACCTGAAGACCTTCCAAACATTTCACGGCAAGTGGATACACGCACCGTGAAACTATGTTGACAAACATACCTGCTACCCACACTGTGCTCCTCAAAGGAGCACCCACTCCAGAAACTAGTGAACACTGAGAAAATGAAAATGATAAGTGGGGTGTTATGGAGGACTTATACTAGTGCACATCCCCCCCCCCCAAAAACACACACACTGTTAAAGGTGCACCCCCTCCTACTCTGTTTTAAAATGAGAAATATGCAAAAGGATTACCATGAATCTGTTTTTTTGGGGGTGGGGGTGGGGGGGGCGGGAGACAAATTAGGGGTATTCTTGGCTGGCAAAATAAAAAAAAAGTTATAAGCTTTCACCACAAATCGCTGATTGCCAATCAACTGTGACCCAAAACGTTTGCAAATGAAAGGATGTTCTGGTGTGTGAAAGTTGGAAGAAATGGGTGCGCGTTTGGCCCAAAACGATAATCCACAGGTTTGACAAATAGCCTTCACTCCCACTTTCTAGACGCAAACAGGTACCGCACATCTCTATTAACAATGCACTTTTGTTGACAACTATTTTTTCAAATCTAAATGAAGCGTCACAGCTTGCAATCAGTACTAAGTTTAATGCACAATTTATATCCCCCACTGACATTATCATTGACTTCCCTTCTATTGCTGATTGCAGTTTTTTCCTCATATAATCCTCCAGCCACATTTAGGAACATACAGTATATTGCTTCTCATAATGCACTCAGTTGTGTTAGCGTTATAGGTTTAAAGCAGGGAAGGTCTCCAGAGCTGAACCGTGTTAATTTCAGGTCCGGAACACCCTGCTTCCCGAGATATTTATCTCCGGGGGGAGGAGGGGGTGGGGGTAGCTCTGGCTGGGCTATGTGTGGGGCTATCAAAATGGCCGATTTAAAGCTCCCACTTCACGTGGGCCAATAGCAAGTTGTGATGTCATCCCTTGCGGCTTCCTATTGGCTCACCTGACCGAGGAGCATTAAAGCTGCAGAGTTGCTACCGGCGTCCCCTACAGAGGAACATATATCTCAGGGAGCAGGGGGTCACCGGAGCTGAAATTAACACGGTTTAGCTCCAAAGACCCTCTGCTACAAATCTATTTTTTTTTTAAAAACACACATTCTGTTGCGTAAAAAGCATTGCCTGAAAAGTTTAACTCTACAACAACTAATTCTATGAAATATACAACACAATATTTTTTTTTTTGCAAATTAAAGGCTCAGTGATTTGGCAGCAATAACCACCCCATCCAAAATGTCACGTTTTGCACAAACGTATCTTGCAACATGTTTTCCGTGATTGAAAACTGCTGGGGTTGTTTGACAAGGAACGGAGTAATTAGAACGGAAAACAAAATAAATAAAAAAAAGCTCAAGGCAGTTGATATAGAAAAAGTATTTTTTTTAGTCATTTTCAACAACAACTGGGTTAAAATGAAGGCTTTTTTTTTTTTTTTTGGTAACGTACGTTTACATCCAGGTGTTACAAATTATCGTAGAAAGAAATTAAAAGGAAAAAATATATATATTATCGCCCGAGTTACTGTATGTAAACTGCAACCATAACACAACAGCGGTTTAATCCTCAGAGTCGAGTTGCAGGATACGCGACATTCCTGACTCCACCGAGAGATATAAAACAGAGTTATGTTTGCCTGGAGGACTCCTGTGATAAATTAATGTCATATTCAGTTTTGCAACTCGAACAGGTTTGCGTGTTTTGAAGATGAAGCGTCACCCAAAAAAAAAGATTTCTTCTGGAACAAATTGCTTTTCCGTTGCTGATTGCATTGCTTTTTTTGGAGGGGGGGTGGGGGGCAGAGGGGGGGGGGAGAGAATATTCTATTGTGTTTTTACTCTAGAAAGCGAGAAATTGGTTCACTTAATCTGTCCGTCAACATGAGTAACATTGGATGAAAGTCGTCCAAGGTCGACATCGATTCAGACTTCGGCGGGTTAAATGACGGGGAAACTGGCGAGAAGGTAGACCGCAGGAAAAGTAGAAAGTGGTTCATACAGTTTAAACGTCCCGTGTACTCCCTGCTGTGTTCTGTATTGGCCTTTTGTTGCGAACAACATTTGCTGGGTTAGAAGGCCAAAATATGCACGGTCACGCCAGCAAGTAAAAAAATGGCTAAATGTCACAATTTTCACTACATTTTGGCCCAAAAGGTGACATTTCGCCTATTTGAGAGCTGTAGCTTTTGTAAACATTTAGAATTTTTGTTTCAAATTTCCATAAAATTCAACATTGTCAATATTTACACATCTCTGCTTCTTATGTTAATGGTAAGGCACACATTGTCTAAACTGTAACATACCCTCTATGCTCATTCACCTCAATTATAGTTTGAGTTTGATACATAACTTGCACATTCTTAACCATTTTCTGTCAAAGTATCATTGTCTCAAGATTACTAGTTGGATTGTGGTTTAGTGATGAGTGTGCTAGAGTTGAGTGCAACAGATTGTGAGTTTCATTGAATCCTCTATAGCAGTGTTTTTCAACAGAGGTTCCTAGCAACGGTCTAGGGACTTTGGCCGCGAGAAAACCGCCGCCGTAAACACTGGCTTGGCTTGTTGGGTCGGGCACACAGCAGGTGGTCAGGGGCAGGAGTGCACATCGAGGTGAAATATCAAGTGGCGAGCCCCCCCCCCCCCCCCCCCCGGCAAAGTGTCCCGGCGACGTTTTGGATGCGGGCAAATGTCCCATTCTGCCTTGAACCCCTGGGTGTCCCGGGCATCCCTAAAGGGTTAATGTCATTTGAAAATTGGAAATAATACAGAAGAATTAACAATGCATCTGATCTCAGACGCGCTATTAGGGAGGGTTGGGGGTCCCTACAAGGCATCTGATCTCAGACGCGCTATTAGAGAGGGTTGGGGTTCCTTAAAATGCATCTGATCTCAGACGCGCTATTAGAGAGGGTTGGGGTTCCTTACAATGCATCTGATCTCAGACGCACTATTAGAGAGGGTCGGGGTTCCTTACAATGCATCTGATCTCAGACGCGCTATTAGAGAGGGTTGGGGTTCCTTACAATGCATCTGATCTCAGACGCGCTATTAGAGAGGGTTGGGGTGCCTTACAATGCACCTGATCCCAGACGCGCTATTAGAGAGGATTGGGGTTCCTTACAATGCATATGATCTCAGACGCGCTATTAGAGAGGGTTGGGGTTCCTTACAATGCATCTGATCTCAGACACACTATTAGAGAGGATTGGGGTTCCTTACAATGCATCTGATCTCAGACACGCTATTAGAGACGGTCGGAGTTCCACAGAATGTCCCAATACATTTATAGGGTTCCTTAACCAAAAAAAGTTTGGAAATCCCTGCTCTGTAGAACTGAAACTTGATGCAGTTCTTTATAATATAACGAGAAACGTATTGTTTAAAATACTATCTCAATAAATGTATTTTTATTATCCGTTCTTGGGTAAGGGATCTATTGTCTACCACATATACTAATATTTATACAGCACAGCATAAATATACATGGATGTGTTCCCAGGCCATTCAGCACAGAAATGTTTAATTGTATATACCATACTTAAAAGGTGCAATGATGATACTGCGATTTTCTTTTAAAATGTTTTTGTCAACTTTCTCGTGCTCCGTCTTCTCTTACAGATCTCGTTTTTTTCTAAATTTATTTTAGGGTGCAAAACTCCAGATTCATTCAATGTTCACAGCTTTGGGGAGAGGAAAATATATTGTGAGACAGAGAAATATGGCCGCCCAAAGAGCTCCATGGAGAAAGTAGTAAAAAGCGCTCATGGATATTCTTCGTTCCTGTATTGCTGAAAAGCTCCATGCATCATGAGTGTTCAAACTAATATATATATATATATAGTGGGTGACTGTAGAAGGTGCAGCAGAGAACAAGAAAGAGAACATAAAACGCTAATAATAAGGTAACACGAAACAAGTTTAAGTGTTGCTGCAAAGATAAACACTGCTGTTTACAATAGACCATTCGGGAAGGCCTCAGGGCAAAGCAGTATACAATTTATCTCTCTCGGGAATGGGGGGGGGGGGTTTGAAAATGAGTTTTGGAACACGCATAGCGTGAGCGCCTTCCGAACAATGGGAAGAGTCAACAGAACCTGTGAATATATTAGCAGTAAAGTAACACACCTGTATTGTGCAGGAACGGTTTCCAATATGGTGCAATGACGTATAGCCAAGCAGATGGGAATTTATGAATTTTCTGTTGGCAAGGTCACAAAACCATAAATCGTCTTTATATATATATATTTTTTTTAAGCCGATTTGTTTTATGTTTGGCGAGGGGCCCAAGAAGGCGACTTGGAAATAAGCATGCTGCAGTGTACACTAACAGAGTATCTCAATGCTGTCCTACTGTTCTCTTCCCTCACAAGAGACACACAGAATGGACACGTCATGCTTAATTCCATTAGCTGTACGTGTTTGTGGGACCAGGTATTGGTTGTCCTTTTCCGTGAAAAGGGTTAAAGATGAGAAAATATACTACCCCTGGTTACATTCCCCAGAGGGGGCTGATGTCCCGCTGATAGTTAAATGGAATAAATTGACGTTAGTGACACTCCCTGCACATTATATGGTTATTGCTTGAGAACGGTGCTAATCACTGCTGAGGTGGCTTGCAGAGGAGAGAAGGTCAGCTCTTTAATTCAGGGAAGCTAGGCGAGGGTTGAAGGTTCTCTGGTTTCTGGAATAGAGCTCACGGGGGCACTCATGCCAAATTACCTGTAGCACACCCAATCCTACATCGCCAACCTATATTGAGTTTACAATTGAGCCCTTGATCATTTGTAGCAAATTGACAATTGTAACTCTTTATCCCACACCCACGACGACTGCCATCCACTTATTCCCTCCCCTGCTGTCTCTGCACGTCTCCCATTATACCACTTAGATTGTAAGCTCTCCGGGGCAGAGATTTCCTATTGTCTGAACTTCGTGTCCTATAATTCCCTGTAATGTATTGTCTCTTGTGAAGTGCTAAGTACAGCTGTGGGCGTTAACTAAAGATATACATACCTGTTATGTTACCACT